>CM053027.1:531180503-531376348 GCA_028564925.1 Lithobates sylvaticus | reverse complement strand
CATCACACAGAGCTCCTATATTTTCTTCTCAGCAGCACCCACAGGACTTCTAGTGTGTTAGTGGCATCACACAGAGCTCCTATATTTTCTTCTCAACAGCACCCACAGGACTTCTAGTGTGTTAGTGGCATCACACAGAGCTCCTCTATTTTCTTTGCAGAAGCACCCATAGGACTTCTAGTGTGTTAGTGGCATCACACAGAGCTCTTATATTTTCTTCTCAGCAGCACCCACAGGACTTCTAGTGTGTTAGTGGCATCACACAGAGCTACTCTATTTTCTTTGCAGAAGCACCCATAGGACTTCTAGTGTGTTAGTGGCATCACACAGAGCTCCTATATCTTCTTCTCAGCAGCACCCACAGGACTACCGACTACAATGGCTGGAAGACCGCCAAGGGGAGGCAGAGCATGCAGAGCCAAGAACACAGGGCAGGCAGGCTCTGTTTCTAGTGGACGTGGCCGTGGACGTGGACGTGGTCGTGCATCGTCATCAGCACGTGGCCATGGGACACGCGCGTCTTTGTTTTCGGCAGCTGGACATGTGGAGCCGCATCATGCTGAAGGCTTGGTAGAATGGATGACCAAGCCCTCCTCATCCTCCTCATCCTCTCTCACCCAGGCTCAGGGTACTGACAGAGCATCATCAGCCACCCCTTCCCTAGACCCACCATGTCCTCCTGAGGAGTCCCCCGAACTCTTTGAGCACAGTGTTGGGTACATGCTCCAGGAGGATGCCCAACGATTCGAAGGCTCGGATGATGATACCCAGCTTGAGGAATCTGGCAGTACTGTTCCACCAGCTGCAGCTTACTGCCAGGTTTGCTCTAGTGGTGAAGAGGGAGGGGATGATGAGGTCACTGACTCCACGTGGGTGCCTGAAGGGAGAGAGGATGAGGAGGAGGACGAGGAGGAGGAGGATGCGGCGTCACATGTCCAACGAGGCAGGATGCCCCCTGGAGGCCAGGTAGAGGCCAGCACAGCAACTGTACAACACCGCAGAGCTCCGCCTGTGCAGGGCGCTGCCTCTGCACGTTATCAGAAAAGTTCTTTGGTGTGGGCCTTTTTTGAGACGAGTGCATCAGATCGCACCACTGCTATTTGCAATATTTGTCTCAAGCGTATCTCGCGTGGCCAAAACATCAGCCGCTTGGGCACCACAAGCATGACCAGACATATGGCGACCTGCCATGCAGCTCGTTGGCAGGCACACATAAAAGACCCACACCAAAGAACTAAGCGGACCTCTCCTTGCTCCTCCTCAGCTGGGATCTCCATCCCCACTACACCTTCAGTCCTCTCTGAAAGCTGCTCTGAGAGGACTGAAGGTGTAGAATTAGGTGTGTCACAACCAAGTACTTGCAGTACACCGACGTCCGATTGCAGCAGGCAAATTTCCCTGCCCCAGCTGCTGGACCGTAGAAAGAAGTACACTCCCAGCCATCCACATGCCCAGCGGTTGAATGCTAGCCTGGCTAAATTGCTAGCACTTCAACTGCTGCCTTTTCAGTTGGTAGACTCGGCCCCCTTCCGTGAGTTTGTTCAATGTGCGGTTCCTCAGTGGCAGGTTCCCAAACGCCACTTTTTCTCACGGAAGGCGATTCCGTCTCTCTACCGGCATGTGGAGGGCAATGTCCATGCCTCGCTGGACAGGGCGGTCAGCGGTAAGGTGCATATTACCGCTGACTCATGGTCCAGCAGGCATGGACAGGGACGGTACCTTTCTTTCACGGCCCATTGGGTCACTCTATTGGCAGCTGGGAGGGATGCAGGACAAGGTGCAGTAGTGTTGGAGGTTGTTCCGCCACCACGCCTCCAAAACGCTACTACTGCTACTGGTTGTGACACACCTCTCTCCTCCACCCCCTCCTCTTCTTCTTCCTCCAGTGCTCTGTCCTTGGAACCAGCGGTGCTCCGTAGGCGTACAAGGGGCTACGCAAGTACGCAGGCAAAAAGATGCCATGCCGTGCTTGCGCTGGTGTGTTTGGGGGACAGGAGCCACACTGGGCCAGAGGTTCTGGCAGCTCTGCAGGGGCAGGCCGAGAGGTGGTTGACGCCACGTCAGCTTAAGCCAGGAATGGTCGTTTCTGACAATGGCACCAACCTCCTCTCCGCCCTGCGACAGGGGCAGCTCACCCATGTGCCCTGCATGGCTCACGTCCTCAACCTGGTGGTGCAGCGGTTCTTGGGCAGGTTCCCAGGCTTACAGGATGTCCTGAGGCAGGCCAGGAAAGTCTGTGTGCATTTCCGCCGATCTTATAATGCCAGTGCTCGGCTGACTGAGCTGCAAAAGGAGCTGAACCTGCCCAAGAACCGCCTAATATGTGACATGCCCACCAGGTGGAACTCAACGTTGGCCATGCTGCAGCGACTGCACACGCAGCAGAGGGCCATCAATGAGTACCTTTGCGACTACGGCACCAGGACAGGGTCAGGGGAGCTTGGTTTTTTTTTCCCACGTCAGTGGAGCATGATCAGGGATGCATGCACTGTCCTCTCACCATTTGAGGAGGCCACGAGGATGGTGAGCAGTGACAGTGCATGCATCAGTGACACTGTCCCTCTTGCCCACCTGTTGGAGCATACGCTGCGTGGGATAATGGACAGGGCACTTGAGGCAGAACAGAGGCAGGAAGAGGAGGACTTCCTTGCCTCTCAAGGCCCCCTTTATCCGGACAGTGTTCCTTCTGTCCCACCCATCACACAGGAAGAGGATGAGGAGGAGGAGGAGGAGGAGGATTGTGTGAGCATGGAGGTGGAGCCTGGCACTCAGCATCAGCAGCAGCAGTCTTTTAGGGATGATGTACAGTCCCAACAAACCAGTGGACTTGTACGTGGCTGGGAGGAGGTGGCTGGCGATCATGTCATCCTCAGTGACCCAGAAGACTCCGGACCGAATGCCTCAGCTAACCTACGCTGCATGGCCTCCCTGATCCTGCAAAGCCTGCGGAAGGATCCTCGTGTTCTTCGGATCAAGGAGAGGGACCATTACTGGCTGGCCACTCTCCTTGATCCGCGGTACAAGGGTAAGGTTGCGGACCTTATCTTGCCGTCGCAGAGGGAGCAGAGGATGAGACATCTCAGGGAGGCCTTGCAGAAAGGTCTGTGCAACGCGTTCCCAGAAACTGGGAGGCTACAAACTCCTGGTCCTGGGCGACGAGTTGCTGAGGCTTCGGTCAGTAGCAGAAGGAGCGGTGGGGAAGGTGGACGTCTGACCGATGCGTTCAGACAATTTTTTAGTCCGCAGCCCCAAGGTATGATCGGTTCCAGCAACCATCGCCAGCGTCTGATATACATGGTGCAGGAATACCTTGGGGCAAGGTCAGACTTGGACACCTTTCCCACCGAAAATCCTCTGGCTTACTGGGTCCTGAGGATGGATCACTGGCCAGAGCTTGCACAGTATGCAATTGAGCTACTGGCCTGTCCTGCCTCCAGCGTTCTGTCCGAACGCACATTCAGTGCTGCTGGAGGATTTGTGACTGATCATAGGGTGCGCCTGTCCACCGCCTCGGTTAATCGACTGACCTTCATCAAAATGAATCAGTCTTGGATCACCACCAGCTACCAGGCACCTGAGGCGGATATAACCGAATAATTTTTAATGTCACATCCCTTCAAGACTGCCTATGCTGATGCTGAGTGACTGTCCTCTTATGTTCACTGACTATCCTCTTCCTCCTCCTCAATGATCCATGCCACCACACCAGTGCCTAAGGCACAATTTTTCAGCCCCTGTTTAACAGGGGCGTGTACATACAATTTTTATAAAAAAATGCTTCGCAACACTGTGCTCCAAGTACAGTATCTGTGAGGGGTTGCAGTGTTGTGGCACCAGCACCAGTGCCTAAGGCACAATTTTTCAGCCCCTGTTTAACAGGGGCGTGTACATACAATTTTTATAAAAAAATGCTTCGCAACACTGTGCTCCAAGTACAGTATCTGTGAGGGGTTGCAGTGTTGTGGCACCAGCACCAGTGCCTAAGGCACAATTTTTCAGCCCCTGTTTAACAGGGGCGGGTACTTACAATTTTTTAAAAAAATGCTTCGCAACACGTGTGACTGCTGTGCTCCAAGTACAGTATCTGTGAGGGGTTGCAGTGTTGTGGCACCAGCACCAGTGCCTAAGGCACAATTTTTTCAGCCCCTGTTTAACAGGGGCGTGTACTTACAATTTTTTAAAAAAATGCTTCGCAACACGTGTGACTGCTGTGCTCCAAGTACAGTATCTGTGAGGGGTTGCAGTGTTGTGGCACCAGCACCAGTGCCTAAGGCACAATTTTTCAGCCCCTGTTTAACAGGGGCGTGTACTTACAATTTTTTAAAAAAATGCTTCACAACACGTGTGACTGCTGTGCTCCAAGTACAGTATCTGTGAGGGGTTGCAGTGTTGTGGCACCAGCACCAGTGCCTAAGGCACAATTTTTCAGCCCCTGTTTAACAGGGGCAGGTACTTACAATTTTTTAAAAAAATGCTTCGCAACACGTGTGACTGCTGTGCTCCAAGTACAGTATCTGTGAGGGGTTGCAGTGTTGTGGCACCAGCACCAGTGCCTAAGGCACAATTTTTCAGCCCCTGTTTAACAGGGGCGGGTACTTACAATTTTTTAAAAAAATGCTTCGCAACACGTGTGACTGCTGTGCTCCAAGTACAGTATCTGTGAGGGGTTGCAGTGTTGTGGCACCAGCACCAGTGCCTAAGGCACAATTTTTCAGCCCCTGTTTAACAGGGGCGGGTAATTACAAATCTTGATCTAATAGTTCACAGCAGGGCCCATTCCTGCGCCCACCAAGAGTAACTATGAGGGCCTGCAGTCTTGTGGCAACACCGTCCACCACCACCGCCAAAGGCCCAATTTTTCTGCCCTGTTCATCAGGTGCTTGCAATTACAAATCTTGATCTAATAACTCACAGCAGGGCCCATTCCTGCGCCCACCAAGAGTAACTATGAGGGCCTACAGTCTTGTGGCAACACCGTCCACCACCACCGCCAAAGGCCCAATTTTTCTGCCCTGTTCATCAGGTGCTTGCAATTACAAATCTTGATCTAATAACTCACAGCAGGGCCCATTCCTGCGCCCACCAAGAGTAACTGTGAGAGCTTACAGTCTTGTGGCAACACCGTCCACCACCACCACCACCACCCCCAATTTTTCTGCCCTGTTCAACAGGTGCATGCAATTACAAATCTTGATCTATTAACTCACAGCAGGGCCCATTCCTGTGCCCACCAGTCTTGTGGCTACACCAACATCTAATAGGGCAAATTTCTGCAGAGTATATACGCCAGGCCCCTACTTTCAAACATCCAAATTACAAACGACTCCTACTTGCAAATGGAAAGAGAAAACAGGAAGTGAGAGGAAATCTACCCCTAGGAAGGGAAATTATATCCTGTTAGATTTAATTTGGGAAAAAGGTATCTCCTCTCTACTGATACTTTATCACCAATCCTTGTTTCAATTAAAACCCCACTTTTTCCAAAAACATTTGTCATTGGGACGGAAAGTTAGGTGACATGTTCTGAACAGATGTGCAAAGACAGCAAATGTTACAGGGGTGATAACCCCTCCCTATGTTCTCCAAAAAGCTTAAAAATAGATTTTTTTGGGATGGAGCTACACTTCATAATGTACCTGTTCAGATTCTACTTAAGAACAAACCTAAAGCCGCAAGTGGTTTTAAATGGCTTCTTTTTTTCCTTTACAAATGTCATTTTGTGCAAGGACAGTTCTAAACACGGGAAACACATGCCACTTCACAGGCATACTTTAGACACCCCCCAGGTACCATATTTAAAGGAAAATTTCACTTTTTTTTTTTCACTTTATGCATCATTAAAATGACTGCTCCCGAAAAAACGTTAGTTTTTAAAAGTTCTTTTTGCATTGATATATGTCCCCTGGGGCAGGACCCGGGTCCCCAAACCTGTTTTATGACATTAACATGCATATTGGCCGTTGTAATTAGCACTTTTGATTTCGAACGTTCGCGTCCATTATAACGTATAGGGTTCGAAAATTCGCGCGAACTTTCGGTCGGTTCGAAGGTTCTGGTGCGAACCGAACCCGGGGGTGTTCGGCTCATCCCTATTTGGGAGCTTCCGCACACTTTTGGGTGCTCCTGCTTCTGTTATAGTAAACAGAATCTGGCTACACACAGATTGGATTTTCTTTAGGTATGACCTGTTAGATCGGTACATTGTTTCAGCTGGATAACACAGTCCTGTTTTCCATAAAGTGGCATGGTTGTCACCAAAAACAAAGCAGTTGCCTACTTACTTCTCTGGTGGTCCCTGTATGATATATTTATTCTCTTTGATATCTGTTATGTTTCAGGTTACAAAGCATGGTGAAGTAATTTACTAATTAAGTAAAAGTCATTTTGCACATTTGTTTTTTAACTCACTAAGAAAATTACGGAACAAAATGAAAAAAAAAAGAAAAAATATCACCCCCTTGTTATCTCTTGCCTTGGCTACTGCAACTCCACTTGACTAACAAATAAAATTCAAAATACTAACAACAACATACAAAGCTATCCAATCTGCCCTGAGCTACATCGCCAACCTCATCTCAAAATATCACCTAAACCGATCTGTTCACTTCTGCCAAGACATCATGCCCTCTGGCTTCCTCGTCTCCTCTCACCTCCTCCCATGCTCTCCTCCAGGGTTTCCCCAGAGCAGAGGCGGCTCTCTAATTAGGCAAATTAGGCGGCCGCCTAAGGCCTCGCACTCACAGGGGCCTCGCGGCCGCCTAATTAACCTCTGCTCGATCACTGGACTAAACAACAGGCTCCAGGTGCCATCTGTAAAAGCCGTGCGGGCAGCCATAGGGCACACCGGGCAGGCCCAAGTCCATGTGGGGCCCTAAAGCAGCAGAGCTGCTCCTGCAGTCCGCGCCGCTCACCTGGGCTCTCCACGTCTAGCCAGCTGCCTATTCGGGTCAGGAGTTGGGCCAGGCTGCGAAAACTATCCCTGCCCTATGACTGTTTGTGAAGGGTGAGGAGAAGCTCCCGTGGATGGATCCCATCCCAGCGCCTGCTGCAGCCTGGGCGACTATCCCCAGAGATCGTGTGTGCCCGTCCGTGCCGCCCTCCTGTGTGCCTGAATAGGAGGAGCGGCAAGGACAGCTGCATATGGAGGAATTGATCTTTCCATATTCCTCCTGCAGCCGCTGAATGACTGCTTCTTCTGCGGGCGTTCATTGGCTGCAGAAAGAATATGGAAAGCCTAAATTTTGCCTAAGGCCTCAGAAAGCCTAGAGCCGCCTCTGCCCAAGAGCTTCTCCCATCCTCTGGAACTCTATACCCCAATTTGTCCAGCTATCTTCCACTCTGTCTGCCTTTTGGCGATCCCTGGAAACTCATCTCTTCAGAGAAGCCTATCCCATTTCCACCTAACAACTGAACGTTTACTTTCCCCATCAACTCATCTCCACACAGTTACTAACTTTTGTATCACTTGCCCATCCCTTTAGATTGTAGATTCAGGAATCTCCAAAGACTCTTTTTTTTTGAACTACTGTATATTGTAACTGTACTGTCTCACTTCATATTGTAAAGAGCTGTACAGACTGCTGGCGTTATATAAATCCTGCATAATAAGTAATATAGCTGACCCCGTAAAGTCGCGGTTCAGAGTTTGTGGCCTCAGTCATTTTTTCCCAGCCTAGCATTCCCGCATTATTGCGACTTGTCAGGCTACTTGTCAGCCTGACAAGTCGTGCCCCATGCAGTACAACGGAACTGTTCTAATGGAAATCCCATCTGGTAAAAATTAAGAAATGTGAATGGATCTTAATCCATGAAGAAAGTAAAACCCAAATGTAACTGTTGTGATAGGTGGGAATTCTAGATCTAGATTCTATCATCATTAGCCCTTGTTAAAAATGTAGGAAACATTTAAAGTGTCAGATCTTTTCAAAAGTGATATTTTAACTATAGGTGGAGCCTGGTAGGTAACATCAGCCCCTGGATTTTTAAATTTCTTGGGTGCTCCAACAGTGAGATCACCCGGTCATAATTTCTGACTCTTTTCCAGTCCTCCTGGGAGTCTTGGGTATTCTGACCAAGTTTATTGATGTTTATATGTTCCAGCTCCACATGTTCATGGGTCTGCACACATGCTATTAGTAAAACCCTCAAGAAAGACCCAGGAATAATATTCTATAAATAAATAATAGGCAGCACTCCAAACCGCTAACGTTTTGATTTTCATATATTTATGAAAGAAAGCATCATATACAGTGGCTAAGTGGTAAGCACTTCTGCCTAGCATCGCTAGGTTTGAATCCCTACCAAGGCACTGTCTGCCTGGAGTTTGCATGTTCTCCCTGTGCCTGCGTGGATGTACTCTGGTTTCCTCCCACACTCCAAAGACATGCTAGTAGGTTAACCCCCCTGGCGGTAATCCCGAGTCTGGCTCGGGGCAGGAACTTCAGTACCAAAAGCGGTAACCCCGAGCCAGACTCGGGGCTTGCATTGCAGGATACAGGGGGAGTTACTTACCTTGTCCCCTGGATCCTACGATGTCTCCACGCTGTGTGTGCGAGCTGTCTGCTCACTCGATTCACATAGTTCCCGAGTGCCGCTGATCTCCGTTCCCTGCGACGTTACGACGCACGGGAGTGATGATCGGCGCCAAATTCAAAAAAGTTAAAAAACACAATACACATACAGTACTGTAATCTTACAGATTACAGTACTGTATAAAAAAAATACACATCCCCTTTGTCCCTAGTGGTCTGCCCAGTGTCCTGCATGTCATTTTATATAATAAATAGATTTTTTTCTGCCTGGAAACTGGAGATTGTCCATAGCAACCAAAAAGTGTCCCTTTATGTCAAAAGTGGTTTTAGACCAGCTAGAAAACAGCGGAAATAAATTAGAATCACAATTCATCATCAAACACTAAATTTAAATTTGATTTGATTACATTATGGAATAATTTTTATATATATTTTTATTATATTATAATTTATGATTTTGTGTTTCAAACTTTATCATACCCGGAATGTCTACTAGACTCTGGTTTGGACAGATTTAAGTGAGTTATTCATAAGAATTGCAGCCTACAATATAAAAACGCCAAATTTCCATGCAAAATAATTGTACCGCTTTTGGTACAAAATTCCAGACATAATCATACCGCCAGGGAGGTTAATTGGCAACTGTCTAAATTGGCCCTAGCATGTGTATGGATGTGAGTTTGGGACCTTAGAATGTAAGCTCCTTGAGGGAAGGGACTGATATTAATGTACAATATACATGTAAAGCGCTGCATAAATTGGCGGCGCTATATAAGTACCTGTAATAAATGAATAAATATAGAGAAATAACAGTACAACAGAGTACATTCACAAAATCTCCCCACATTTCATCGATCTAGACCATCTGTTCCAAACCTTTTGAAGAGCGAGGGCCACTTAGGCGACTTGGTAACTAGTCGCGGGCCACAATGAGCGGAGCAGGTGGATGACAGGTCCGTGTCCACACATATGCAGATCAGACATGGACACAGCATGCTCCACTCTATGGGCCCTCCCATCCTATCCGCCCAGATGGAAGGGGACAGATCTCCTTCTGTTTTTTTGTTTTTTCTAGCAGATCGGATTGGAGGAAGGCGGGTGTAAATGGACACAAGTCTGTTTACATTTGCCGCTCCATAGAGGTGAGGTGAATAGAGGGTCCGATTGGTTCAGACCTAAGGGGGTCTAAGGATGCTTTCACATATGCAGAGCAGACATGGACACAGCCCACTCTACTTTATGGGCCCTCCGGTCTAAACCACCCAGATGGAAGGGGGCAGATCCTCTTCTGTTTTCTTTTTTTTGTTAGTGGATCGGATTGGAGGTAGGTGGGGTGTAAACAGACACAAGTCTGTTTACATTTGCCGCTCCATAGAGGTGAATAGAGGTTCTGATTGGTTCAGATCTAAGGGGTCTAAGGATTCTTTCACACTGATACGCTGTGGTTTACCCACACCGTGGGTGCAGCACAGTGCAGCTGTGGCTTTCCTGCGGGTTAGCTGCACTTTGTCATAGACATCTATTATATCCTGCCGGTGTGGTGCACTTTCTGAAAGCACAGCAAACCCATAGGTAATAATAGAAGACTATGGCTCTGTGCAGGTAACCTGCAGGTGCACTGTGCTGCACCTACGGATCAGTTTGAAAGCAGCCCAGTAACCACTGCACAACAGATATGCCCATATAAACACTGTGATTTTAGTATTAAACTTACCTTTAATAACAGTCTTCCACTCAGGTATCGCCGGCTGTTGCTGTCCCAGGCAGAGTGTATTTGGTATCACTCTGCATGTGACAGGAGGCAGCGCTATACAAGAAGCATCGGCTTATGCGGCTCTGCCGCTTTCTTCATCTACCGCCAGCTTTATTCACAATACTGATGCTCTGGGATGGCGGGTCGGAAACCCATGTTCTGGGCTTGCCAAAATGCCATCCCAGAGCAGGAGGTCACGGGCCACATCAGAGGGCTCTGCAGCCACTGCTTGGGCACCCCTGATCTAGACAAAGACAACGTCTAAGCTACAAGCATCTTATACATTTACATTAGAACAGGGAGGAGATCCAGGCTAATAGTACAGAAATTAACAAACATCAATACAGGAAAAAGCCTTTAGCTGACATGTGGACACAAAGGATCATGCAGAGGTTTTTTTTTACTCTGAAACGTTGTGATTACCACCTCTGCATGATCACAACGTTTCAGAGTAAAAAAAACCTCTGCATGATCCTTTGTGTCCACATTTCAGCTAAAGGCTTTTTCTGGTATTTATCCATGTGTATTGATGTTTGTCAATTGCTGTACTATTAGCCTAAATCTCATCACTGTTCTAATGAAAATGTGTATGTTGCTTGTAGCTAAGCTCCCGTACACACGGTCAGAAATTCTGACGGAAAATGTCCGATCGGACCATGTTGTCGGAAAATCCACCCGTGTGTGGGCTCCTTCTGACTTTTTCTGTCCGAATTTCCCTACGGAAAAAATTTGAGAGCAGGATCTTAAATTTTCCGACAACAAAATCCGATCTGACTTTTTCCGAACGTGTGTCTAGAATTCTGACAGACAAAGTGCCACTCATGCTCAAATCAGATTACGAGACCAAAGCTATTGGTTACTAGCCTCTACATAGTTGCGTCGTATGCAACGAACGTTACCACGTTCAGAATGATCAAATTTTTTCCGACAACTCTGTCAGACCGTGTGTATGCAACACCAGTGGATTTCCGACGGATTTTGTGGTCGGAATTTCCGACCGCGTGTACGGGGGCTTAGACATTGTCTTTGACTAGATAGAGGAACTGTGGGGAGATCTTGTGCATGTACTCTGGTGTACTGTTATTTCTCTTTATGATGATTTCTTTCATAAATATATGATAATTAAAACGTTATTTTTTTTTTTTTTTCAGTGCTGACTTTTATTTATTTATAGAGTATTATTTCTGCACGCATGCTATTACAGTTATGAGCGGTATCCACTCTCCCTGCTATGTTGTTTATTTATATTATATTGTACAGAAAATAACGTGAAGAGCCCACCTCCCTCATAATGGCTACAGCATGTGTGCAGACCCAGGAAATCACATACAGAGATTTCATCAATAGAGTCCCTGAGAAATATAAGAAATTCTACAGCATCTACCAAAAACAAAAGTATCTGCTTCCACTGCTCTCGAATTGCTGCGGATGTTTTACACTTTCATAAGGGTTGAATACCTGCCCCCCCCCCCCCCCCCCGTCACACTCAGTGGTCCCTCCTGCCAGCATGTATGTCCTATAGAGATGTACAAGCATGCGGAAGGAACCATTGCATGTAGTGGGAGGAGCAGGTATTCACACACATGGAAGTGTGAAATAACTGTAGCATCAGGGAGCAGTGAAAACAGACATTTTGTTTTGGGTAAATGTTGGAGAGTATAACCACCTGACAGTTTCTTATATTTCTCAGGGACTGTATCGTCACTGATGAGGAAGCATTTCAAGACAGGGAGCATTGGAATGGTAAGTAAAGATAGGTCTCTTTTATAAGTGACCCTGTGGGGTATCCATATTAAGCAATCATATCCTTTATTTTATTTTTCCAGTAACTGAAAAATGAAACCTCATTATTTGTTATTGCCAGCTGTTAAATTTTTTTCTCCAGTTTTCATTAAAGCGGAAGTAAACCCATCGATTTAACAGTTTAAAAAAAAAAGGCATGCCGTGAATGCTAACTGCACATTGGCTGTGCTCTCAACCAAACAGTCAAACCATCCAATGGCTGGTGTCATAACGGATCACATGTGCAGCACTGTGGCAGTTGAAGATTAAACAGAGGCAAAGATGGCAGCTTCCTTGGCTGAAAACGATAGGGGGGTTTACTTCCACTTTAATCAGCTCAGCACATTTCAAGTGTTTAAGAAGAAAGTGGAGCACTGTGAGGAAACTTGCATAGACATGGGGAGAATATACAAACTCCATGCAGACAGGACCCCTAGTAAACCATATCAACCAATCAGCAATCATAATTTCCTGCTTTATCTGAGATAATGATTCTGTGGGATGGGTTATTATTCCTTGCATTATCATTCCTAATGTTTGTAGTTATGACCTTATTATCAACATTATTATGCTTTTAAAGTCATCCACCTTACAAACCGCTCAGTGTCTGCTACCCCTCTCTGCCAATCCCTCCATTGACTGCCACTTGCCCAACAAATTAAATTCAAAATACTAAAAATAAGTTACAAAGCCATCCACAACTCTGCCCCCAGCTACATCATTAGCCTAGTCTCAAAATAGCAACCTAATCGCCCTCTTCGTTCCTCCCAAGACCTCCTGCTCTCTAGCTCCCTCATCACCTCCTCCCATATCCACCTCAGGACTTCTCCCAAGCCTCACCCATCCTCTGGAATTCGCTACCCCAATCTGTCAGACTGTCTCCACTTATCCACTTTTAGGCGATCCCTAAAAACTTTCCTCTTCAGAGAAGCATATCCTGCCTCTATCTAACAACTGCACTATTTTCTCCATTAGCTCACCCCCCACAACTATTACCCTTTTGTATAACTTGACCCTCCCTCCTAGATTGTAAACTCTAACGAGCAGGCCTCTCTGATTCCCCCCTGTATTGAAATTGTACTGTCTGCCCTAATGTTGTAAAGCGCTGCGCAAACTGTCGGCACTATAAAAATCCTGTATAATAATAATAATAATAAAGTGAATCTCCATATTTGCTATGAAAATAAGAATTGTTTCCTGGTCACTTATTTGCATTCCAACTATTATGGTAAATTTCTTCCAGATTCTTCCCTGATTATTATTATTAAGGTACTTATATAGCACCATCAATTTATGCAGTGCTTTACATATACATTGTACATTCACATCAGTCCCTACCCTCAAGGAGCTTACAATCTAAGGTCCCTAACTCACATTCATATACTAGGGCCAATTAACCTACCAGGAGGTCTTTGGAGCATGGGAGGAAACTGGAGTACCCAGAGGAAACCCACGCAGGCACATGGAGAGCATGCAAACTCCAGGCAGGTAGTGTCTTGGTTGGGATTTGAACCAGCGACCCTTTTTACTGCTAGCGTGTGCTAACCACTACACCACTGTGCCACCCCGATTCTGTTCTGAAGGTAGCTGAGACAGGCCATTTAGGCCCTATTCTTTGTTTTTTGTCTCCAAAATACCATACATAAATAAAAAAAAAAATGAAAAATCCCACAGCTCTGGTTTCAATATTCACCTTCTCCCAGGGTTGCCCCCACAAAGACCAGTTGAATGATACCAAGCTAGAATTGGGCTTTGAGTGGAAGATCCTATACTGAAGTAACTACATGATTTTTCTCAGTGCTGTAATAAAAAAAAAAAAAGTTGCATCCTTAGCACCCATAGGTATATGGGCATCCTATAGACCAGCCATTTCCTATTAGGGTTCTGTGGAAGCCTTGGGTCCCTCTAGGTGTTTGCTAGGGGTTCCTTAATCTTTGGCCAATTGACCTCATTGCCAGCGCCACTTGGCAATGATCTTTTTAGCTGTCTGTAAGGGGACATTGCTTCCCACTGACCACCAATATCAGGGGCATTGTTTCACTGACACACAATAAATTGGTTTAAGCAGGGATTCCTTAAGACCTGAATTTTTTTTCAAGGGTTCCTCTAGGACAGGGATATGCAATTAGTGGACCTCCAACTGTTGCAGAACTACAAGTCCCAAGACTCTGACAGCCACAAGCATGAAACCAAGAGGCAGAGGCATGATGGGACTTGTAGTTTTGCAACAGCTGGAGGTCCGCAAATTGCATATCCCTGCTCTGGGGTAAAAAGGATGAAAAGGCATGCTATAGACAATTATCAAATACTTTTGCTGCAGTTGCAATAAAATGAAACTGTAATTTTTTGGCAGTTTTAGAAAATCATAGCTGACTGTAGAATAAAAAGATAGGGTGTTTTTCTTTAAATAACATTGCATTAAAAAATGTCTTGTGTATATACAGTATGTCCCAGTAATTTGTTTTGTAAATGGAGTATTCCTTTAAGCTTTAGCCTTTTTAACCTTTATTCTTGCTTACTAGATACATCAAGGAAGAGAAAGAAAACGACCACCCAAAAACCATTCCTCTAAAGATTATTACAAAGGATATCGGGAACTGTGCCTATGTAAGTGTTTGTATGAATTCATTAAATTTCACTTAGGTATACTGACGTCTGTAACCCAGGTTAGGAAAATATTTCTCTTCATAACTTTCCATTTAACACATTTTCTCAAGTATGTACTGTGCTTCGAGATTCTATGTGTTCACTCAATGACTGCCTCCTAATCTGCAAAGACTGGTAAAGTGGAACTCTAGAAAAAAGTGTTTTTGCTTGGCTGGAGAGAGGGCTAGAATCTCTGTCAGTTTTTTTTTATTGGCATTCTGCTATTGAATGGAATGATGGTCTCCTGGAAAGGAAATCTCTCCAATAGGAACACTACAAAAAACTTTGGTTTGGAAGGGTTACAATCAATGCTATGCAGTATTTTACTGCTGGGATGATACATCAGGACCACAGACCACAATAGGAAACAGCAATACAAACTAAACAACAAACTAGATGTTACATACAATGCGGCCTCATTAAGCAGTAATGACACATAATTCATAAATAAAGGCTCAGCGTCATCATAGGCTATGCATACAGTGGAAAAATAATTGTTTTGACCCCCTTCAGATTTTGTAAGTTTGCCCACTTACAAAGAAACAAAGGGTCTATAATTTTTATCATAGGTGTCATTTAAATGATAGAGACAGAATAACAACCAAAAATCCAGGAAAAAAACATGATACAAATGTTATAAATTGAGTTGCAGTTCAGTGAGTAAAATAAGTATTTGATCCCCTACCAACCAAAAATAATTCTGACTCCCACAGACTGGCTAAAATATGTGCTCATATGGTACACAGATTAATCCTGTCAATTTAAGAAGGTGCTCCTAACAACAACTTGTTATGTGTATAATAGACACGTGTCCACAGAATCTCTTTCTTCCATTCAAACCTCACCATCATGGGCAAGACCAAAGAGCTGTCAAAGGGCATCAGGAACAAGATTGTAGACCTGCACAGGGCTGGAATGGACTACAAGACCATCAGCAAGAAGCTTGGTGAGAAGGAGACGACTGTTGGAGCAGTTATTCGCAAATTGAAGAAATACAAAATAACCATCAATCGCCGTTGTGCTTGAGCTTCATGCAAGATTTCACCTCATGGGGTAAGGATGATCATGAGAAAAGTGAGGGATCAGCCCAGAACTACACAGAAGGAGCTTGTGAATGATCTGATGGTAGTTGGAACCACAGTCACAAAACAAACCATTGGTAACACAATACGCTGCCATGAATTTAATCCCTGCAGCGCCCACAAGGTTCCCCTCCCATGTACAGGCCTGTCTGAAGTTTGCCAATGAACATCTAAATGATTCAGAGAAGGATTGAGTGAAAGTGCTGTTGTCAGACGAGATTAAAATCAAGCTATTTGGCACTAACTCGACTAGTCGTGTTTGGAGGAAGAAAAATGCTGGTTATGACCCTAAGAAAACCATCCCTACAGTCAAGCACGGAGGTGGAAAGAATATGGTTTGGGGCTGTTTCTCTGCTAAAGATACAGGTCAACTTTGCCGCATTGAAGGGCCAATGGAGGGGGCCATGTATTGTAAAATCTTGGATGAGAACCTTCTTCCCTCAGCCAGAACACTGAAGGGTCATGGATGAGTCTTCCAGCATGACAATGACCCAAAATATACCATCAAGGCAATGAAGGAGTGACCCAAGCACATTAAGGTCATGGAGTGGCCAAGCCAGTCTCCAAACCTTAATCCTATAGAAAATTTATGGAGGGAGCTGAAATTTCGAGTTGCCAAGCGACAGCCAAGAAACCTTAAGGATTTAGAGAAGATCTGTAAAGAAGAGTGGACCAAAATCCCTCCTGAGATGTGTGCAAACCTGGTAACCAACTACAATAAATATCTTACCTCTGTACTTGCCAACAAGTGTTTCTCCACCAAGTCATGTTTTGTTTGGGGATCATTTTTATTATTTTGGTTATAGTTATGAAACCCCTGCCAGATTTTTGCTGTTGTCCCAACTTTGTCCGGGTGACTATTGTCAAGGGAAAACCCAAAATTAGAAGTTGTCAGAATGACAACTGTCTTAGAGGAGATTTCCTCCCACTTCCTGCTGTGTCTATAGGACAGGTACATCTCCCAAATTACACAACCTAATAGATGCTGTAACCATCCCTTTCTCCATCCAATATGAAGCAAAAAGTTTTGGCTTAAGATATACTTAATGTTTATAATTTTAACTTGAAGCCTTCTTTAGGAGGACAGTCTATATTTTCACTGACTAAAATATAAAGCTATCGTAACTTACTGGTAGCATACATGAAAAAATGAAACATGAAAACCACCTAGAAGTGTCAGGAGGTAAAAAGAAGACTGCAATACCTACTTGTCCTGCCTCCCATTCCTGATACCTTATTTCTGAGCTGCAGCCTCTTTGGAGTCTTCGTGGGACACTCCCAAGAGTTTTGGATGCCTCTGTCTCTGCTGTGCACAGTGGTTCCTTCTGTGGATCATTCTGTGGTCACTACAGGACACAGAAGTGATATAGGGGCCTGTAGGTCAGTACCATGGTGCTCAGTGGGAACAAAGCATCTCATACATCTGGAAGAAACTTGAGTGAGGTGAGCATGAATAGGTGTACGTTTAAAAAATGTGCAGAGCTATTTGTCCTGGGAAACTACATGTATATCTGATCTGTGCAAATCAGGGAAGAAACAAATGTTATTAGGCTATATTCTTTCCAGATCAAAATATATCCTTTATACGGAGGAGAGTGTATCCGGAAAATGTCACAATATGGCCACTAGTTTGAGTTGAGAGGCAATACTTATTTACTATAACTGCCAGCTCCATTGTTGGCCATTATGTAGTATCTTAATGATTCACTACATTTTGTATGAATGAATAGCATTCAATCTGGAGAGCAAATAGCGTAATAAAATACTTTTTGCCCCCATTCTCACAGAGCAAATGTAAATGCAGTTTCACAGGATGAATAGCTCTGCAATTTTTTACTGCTTTCTTTCTCATTGGGTGCATTATTTAGAATTTGTTTTAAGGCAACTGTGTTATTTAAGGTACAACTACATGTTTTATGTTGAAAGTGGACTCTAAGGCCCCTTTCACACTGGGGTGGGAGCCGTGGTGACGGTAACGCAGCACTATATTTAGCGCTGCTTTACCGTTGTTTCAGCCACGGGATTCGGCCGCTCGCGGTGCGGTTTTACCCCCCGCGAGTGGCCGAAAAAGGGTTAAAATCCCCCGCAAAAAGGGTTAAAATCCCCCTAGCGGCGCTTTGCGGCGGTATTGCCGCGGTATTACAGCGGTGTCCCATTGATTTCAATGGGTAGGAGCGGTATAGGAACGGTGAATACACCGCTCCTATACCGCTCCAAAGATGTTGCTAGCAGGACTTTTTTTACTGTCCTGATAGCACACCGCTCCAGTGTGAAAGCCCGCCGGCTTTCACACTGGAGTGAATGGGGCCGTTTTTTTTTCAGGCGGTGTACAGGCACTATTTTTAGCGCTGTACCTCCTGAAAACCGCCCCAGTGTGAAAGGGGCCTAAAAGACTGATGTTTTTAAAATGAACATGTGTATTTATACACAATCCTATTGGCCAACTTGGCAGCCCATCATTGTGACATAATTCTGGGGAATGGGGGAAGGGGGGAGGCAGGGGGGAGCAAGCTCTGTCATTACCCAGGAATGCCAAAGATTTACCTGCTCGGAGTGTCCCAGCATTCAGGAGGACGATGAGAGGCGCCTACGCTTTATACATGCTAGAATGCTACATGCTAGAAGCTTGCATTTTTTTTATCCTGAAAAGTCTATTTAAATAGGAAAAAAAACTGAGCGCAGAAAGCAAATGTTTACATTTTAACATCTCAGGAATAGCAATCAGAATATTATCTTGTTTTTGCAGTGCTTTCTCTGCTTTTGTAAGAACGATAAAACATTTTCATTGTGTCTACTTAAAATAGACACATTATCAAATTTAACCCAAGGTCATAAATAGTAACATTTCTTACATTCCATGTGCAGTTAGCATAACTTGTAATAATGTGACTATTTTATCTAATAAAGCCTCAGCTTGATACTGGTTTATATTGTACTTTAAAGGTTATAGTTAGCTTAATCTATGTTATATACATTGCTTATAATTGTAATGTTTACTGGTGATGGGCCCATTCCTGAAGTGTTTGTCATTCATCGGATCAGGACATTTGATAAACATTTTCTTCTTTCACAATAGTTTACATGTTTGTAATTTTTGGAAAGAAACAGCCGTGTTGCCCATAGAATGCAATTTGATTTGAACTGTTGTACACTTTGTGGCCAGTGATTTGTGGACATCTGACATCATGCCTAATTGCCTATATAAGCTTGTTGGATAGCTCTTTCTTTCCATGGGCATTATATGGAACTGGCCTCTCCTTTGGTGCTACCACAACCTCCACTTGTCTAGGAATTTTTTCCACAATATTGTGTCTGCGAAAATGTATGCCTATTTATCCAAAAGACCATTTAAAAGTCAGATACTGATTATTATTATTATACAGGATTTATATAGTGCCAATAGTTTTACGCAGGGCTTTACAATATAAAAGAGAGACAATACAGTTATAATACAATAAAATACAAGAGGATTAAGAAGGCCCTTCTCAGAAGAGCTTACAATCTAATAGGGTGGGGCAGGTGGTACAAAAGGTTGTAACTGTGGGGAATGAGCTGATGGAAGTGGTAAAAGATTAGTTTGAGGCGTGATGGTAAGTGAGAGGACCTGGTTAGTAACCAGTGTTTAAATTTATCCCCAAGGTGTTCAGTAGGGTTAAGGTCATGGTTCTCTGCATTCTATTCAAGTTCCTCCTCACCATACTTATTAAACCAAAGTATAGGACTGGCTTTGTACACAGAGCACCATCAAGCTCAAATGGTAAAGTGCCTTCCCCAAACTGTTAGAACAAATTTGGAAGTGCACAATTGTCTAAAACATCTAACGTAGTTGAATGTAAAATTACAATTCAGCAGAGTAAAGAGAAGGGCTTCCTCATAGTGCTGAAGTCTGCCCATCCCTTCCTGCCTCCGGTTCATTTATACTGCCCACTGGGGGTTCCATTATAGCGATGGGGCAGTAGCAATGTGTGGCAGTGGAGCTCAATGGTAAGCTTCAAAACTACTCCAAAGTGTCAAAGCTTTGTCTGTCAGAGTGGCCTACATGTGTCTTTTTGGAGGCTGCTGTAAGAATGGGTCAACTCATTTCATATCTGCAGCAGTTTATCCTGTGACAGAATATATTTACACAAAAAAAAAAATCTAACATTCTTCCACTGACTAAAAATGCTAGCTCACACTTTCGAGGGGTTTGAAAAAAACAATAGGATTGGACATCTAAAGCTAACATAGGCTCAGTTTACCATACTGTACGCTTTGGTAAATCAAGCCCGAATCTTGCCGTGAATCTTGGCCAAGATTCAGGCTTGATTTACTACAAATTTGAAGGATCTTGGATTTAATCATTCTGAATTCAATAAGGATTGTGCAGGTATGGGTCAGTATATTATTCAAATTTTTTTTTGGAACAAGTTTTGGCGTAGAAATATGTATTTTCTTTCACTTCACTCTTTTACTTAAACTATGCTACTCAAAACATACAGTAGTTTATGTGTGTCTTGATCTCATCTACACCAGAGAGAATCTCTGTTCTTAATAGTTCTCCTTGACCTTACATAATGCATGCACAAAAAAAGCTCATTTGAACTATGCATAAACAAGCATAAAACACAGGTATAATACATTTTGATTTGAATGCAGTATACCATATGAATAACCAGCAAACAGAATTTATGTTTTTTTATTTTTATATGCAATTACATGCAAAAAGCATGATAGTAATGCAGCAACACAAAGAACCCAATGCCATGTTGGGGGTGATTTACTAAGAAGAATGCACTGCACCAGTTCATACATTAATTGGTGCATCGAAAAAGTCATCAATTGAGCGTGCAAACCGGCGCACATTGAAGTGCAAATAGCCATAATAAATACCTGCATATGTAAACTCCAACTGTCGCTAGGGTAACTCTGGTTTTCTCATTGATAATAGCGCACGTCCAATATAATTGGTTCATTTCATCTAATTGGATGTGTCTTGTTAGGCAATTAGTAGGTGTTCTCCGTTAATTAACCCTTTTGATGCTAATCTCACTCCTATCACTTCTAATATATCTTTGAATTTTTTTTTTTCTTTTTTTTACCCAAATCTTTCAATACATTACAGAGAACAGAGAAGATTTTCTAAACCCAATACATTTATATTTTTAGATCTTGGTCTCTAAAGGTGACCATACACTGCAATCAGTTAGATCTAAAATAATTAGTGCAAGAGCCTGTTTGATTTCCTATAATTTTAATTAATTGTTCTCTTCCTATTACCTATTTTGCCTAAATATCCAGTTGTACAGAGATTGGCCAATCAGATTACATAGTGCATGACCATCTTAAGTGCCAAATTTGGAATGTAGATGTGCCATGACCCACTTGTATTTTCCAAACGATATTTCTTGGGCATTATACAAGGCACATGAAAAAACACCCTTTTTCAAGACATGCTAGAGTGATCAGGAATCTTCAAACTACGGCTCTTCAGCTGTTGCGGAACTACACATCCCATGAGGCATTGTAAAACTCTGACATTCACAGACATGACTAGGTATGATGGGAATTGTAGTTCCTGAACAACTGGAGGGCTGTGGTTTGAAGACTGCTGTGCTAGACCATTATTATACCTCCAGAATTAGGAGTATGGCATCTACCTAACTTCTCTCTGCTGGTGGACACAAGAACCTACATCTATAGATATCTATATATATATATAGATATAGATATACACACACAAGCAGGAAGCAATATACATTGGCCCGGATGTGAATCTGTACACCGGAAGTAGGTGTGTGTTTTGAGGCCAAATCATTTAAACATATACACATGATCCACACAAACACCACCCCATGTAAAAATAAAGTCAGCTATGTTGAGTGCAGGTGGTCTTGCATGGTTCAGGAGGGGGTTGGGCGATCACTGTTCTTGCCCCTTTCCTAGCTGGCCCTGTTGTATGCTCTGAAAAAGGATGTGGTTTGGATTGGTGAAGGCAGCTCACAGCCTTTGGAGAATAGAGTGGAGTGTGGAGTTCCCCTTTAAAAGCAAAAGTTCGCCCATGGAAATCCAAGGGGTTAGAGGGGGGAGACAAGAACATTGGAGATTGGAGTGTGGAGTTCCCCTTTAAAAGCAAAAGCTAGCCCAAGGAAATGCATTAGAGGGGGGAGGTTAAATGCCCTTTTAGGAGGAGCTAGAGGAGTGAGTGTCTTTTTTACATAATTGTAATAAGGTGCATGTCACATGTTGACAACGTAACATGCTAACATGACCTGTGTGCAAATCTCTTTAAAAAAATACATAAAGATGAACCAGCATAAAAAAAAAAAAAACGAGTCAAGTTTAGAGGTGCGCCCGTTCAACCCATGCAGTTGCATGTATGTTGCTTAACATTTACTAAGATTTTGGCCACGCAGTGAACAAACACACGTGAACGAGCGCAACAGCTGCTTTCTCTGAAAAAGTTACTTTCTCATTCTATTTTGGGCATATTTGTTACTTGGGCAGTTGTTACTAAACTTCCTCACATCACCCCATAATATTGGCACCTCCATCTTCTGTCAATATTGATTTGGAGATGCCGTGTGTCATGTCCATAGTGGCGCACAGATTACATTCTCCAGTGCGCCGAGATCACTATAGTAAATGGGGGATTCACACTCACAGCTCACCAATTCAGCACACCATTTTGTAAATATGAAAATGTGCGTTGTGCCTCGCCGTGCTCCTCGCCGTGCGCCTCTACTGATGGCGCACGGCTTTCGTAAATCACCCCCATTGTGTGTTTAAAATGCACAAAATTGCATGCATTTTCACAATGCATTTTAATACACATGTTTTATTGCGTGTTAACCAGTGTTGGTCATCTTACTTTAAAAAAAGTAATTAGTTAAGTTACAAATTACTTCTCCCAAAAAGTAATTGCGTTAGTAACTCAGTTACTACATTGGAAAAGTAATTAGTTACTCAGCAAAGTAACTGTGACTTTTTTTTTTATATTCTGTATGTGTAACTGAGGGGCGGGTCTAGTATTACTGTAAGCAAGGGGTGCATTTATTATTATTGTTATATATCGTGTAGCCAAGGGGCTGCTCTATTATTACTCTAACCAAGGGGCAGATCTGTTATAGCGTGTAAGCAAGGGGCGGGTCTATTATTATATCGTGTAAGATGGCTACAGAAGAGGGCGAATGTTAAATTACTCGTTACCCTCTAAAGTAACTGCGTTAAGTAACTCTGTTTATTTTTAACTCAGTTACTTACATACGGCCTGCGCAGTACAGGGGGTCCTTATCCGGCGGGGGAACTTTTTTGTCTTAAATAGTGTCAGTTCAAATATGTGTAGAGTGCTGATGTGCCTTGTCCATTTTCTGATGCATCAATGCGCGTTCGATAGCATATTGATGATAATGGAGGCACATGAAATGTGTGATTGTTAATGTACATAAAAACATGCAGCCTAAAAATGTACACTAAAATCATACTTTTTATAACACTATATTGCGATTCCAGTCTTTAGCAACCAATAAGATGGTGAGGTAACTAATTGAGGTATCTATCAATAATGCTTCACTTTTACTCCAGATTTCCATGCTTTAGTTTTTGTAAATCAGTCCCTAAAGTTTTGTCCAAAATGACCTTATTTTTTTACAATTTTTAAATCAGTTTCATCAAAAACCTTTCCACACATCTGACTGGCTGATCAGTACAATAAAAGTGAAGCACACAACTATCCCTTGAGCCTTCATAGTTACAGCAAGGTGTCAAATGCTAATAAGTGTGGGCAGCATTAGCAGTCCTGGAGTTTGTGATACACGTGGATCAACAAGTGCGTAAAAAGGGGATTTACTTTCCCTTCATGGAATCCACTTTAGCATCTTGAGTGTGCTCCTCACAAATACTTATCTAAATTTAGCTCATGGGTCAGGACCTTTGCTGATAATTATCCCACATTACATGATGGTTCGCAGACAGTTTATGTTACACTTAATCTTCTTTATTTCAGCCACAGCCTACTTCTTTAAAAGTCACATACAGTATAAATGCTGCCAGACTTCTCCAGCTGCAGTTACATAAAACTGTCCTTATTTGTGCCGTGCAAGGAGACGCTGTACAATAGACGCTCACTCATCAATTCTGGGCTTACCTAGACATATCATTTTCATCATTTCTTTTGTGTAATATTTTTTTTTTTCTTGATGGAACATTATATTAAGAATGATATGCTATATAGCCATTTGTTTTTGGGCACCTGACCATCATGCCTCTATGATCTTGTTGGACACCCCATTCCCAAATGATGAGTGTTATTTAAGAGTAGGCCTCCCCTTTGAGGCTTTAGCAATCTTCACTCTTCTAGGAAGACTTAACACAAGGTGTTGTATTATGCCTGTTGGGATTAATGCCTATTCAGCCAGAAGAGCATTTGTGGAATCAGGTACTAATGTTGGATGAGAAGACCTTCCAGTTCATCCAAATGGTGTTCAGTATAGTTAAGGTCAGAGCACTGTGCAGGCCACTTGAGTTCCTCTACATCAAACTCATCAAACCATGTCTTTTCTACCATCTAGCGTGGCATAATCATGCTAGGAAACAAAAAGGCCTTCTCCAGACTGTTGCCACTAGGTTGAAAGAAAACACTTGTCTAAAATATCTTTGTATGCTGTAGAATGACAGCACCATTCACTGGAAATGGCTGAACTCAGTTATTATGAGGGGGAAGCACATACATTTGCCAGCACTGTCAGCTCACTATTGGATGTTAGGAGCTTGGCTAAAATGGAGAAATGGGAATGGATTACAGAGACACACTGCATGTTTTTGCCCAGACATACACTTTAAAACTTACAGTATATACAGACTTGGTATTAAAAGTGTGTCTGTTACCCTATTGAATAGACTTTTCCTCATATTTCCTCATATTTTGTCCCAGTGACGCTCCCATACCAATAATAAGGTGCGGATGCTATTGTTACGGGGACAGAAAGGCACAGACAGTAATAAAAAATATTGCCTGAAATTCTAACTCTTTCTAACTCTACTCAAGAGGAGATTATTTTTGTGTCCATGTTGGAGTGATTTCCCCTCATAAAGTTGTGGCTGGAGTTGGATTTGCACTATTTATATCCAGTATGTATGTCCTAAAGATGAGTCCCAGGTATGGATATTTTATACATAGTTACATCCAGCTTTGACCAATGTAACTGTGTACAGTATATGCTATTTGTGGGCCGATGCTCCTGGAAGCTGGAAATCACTGAAGTAAACCCCAAACAAAGTAAATACCTAAATGAAATGCATATAAGAGAGCAGTTAACCAGGGGATATTTCTGTCCATCCATTTCTAAGATTTACAAAGCTCCACCACACAGCTCATCTCTGTCTGGCAGGGTAGTAGACCTGATTTTTCTCTGTAGTTAGGTAACACTTAAGCCTCGTGCACACGATCGGATTGTTGCCCAACAAAACTGTGGACTTTTGTCCGAAGGGCGTTGGCCCAAACTTGTCTTGCATACAAACGGCAAGGAATTTTTGACCAACAAATACGAACGTAGTGACTTTTCATCTCTTTAGCGCCACCCTTTGGGCTCCTTCTGCTAATTTCGTTAGTAGAAGTTTGGTGAGTGTTGATTTGTGCTTTTCAATTTGCACTTTTCATTTCACGCTTTTCAGTTACTTTCTGAACGGCCATTCGTCAACCAGCCATGTTGGCGTAATCGGAGGAGATAACGTGCTATTTATTGTTGGCCTTGGAGTTATTGCTTTGACGTATTTTTTTTGGTTGAATAATGATTTGATATGGTATATTTTCTATATTTTTGGATGCATAGAATGCACTTTTCGGTTAAGTTCTATTGGCAGATAGCATGTCTAATTTTATTTGTTTTTTCTTTTTAAAGCACAATAAACAAATTGTGTCGAATAATACTTGGCTATGTGTTTTACTTCAAATGACAGTTTGGGAGTAGGTAGTTACAGTTAAAAAAAATACAATGTAAAATTGACAAGGAACACCAACATAGTTGTATCTTTGATCTTAAAAACTACGGGATAATGGCCGTATTTTGTTTGGTTCTTCTATTTTTCTTGTATTGCTTTCCTCTTTAGTTAGTAGGAATATCCTTCAAGAATGTTGCACACCACCTGAATATGTCTGCTTATCATTGTCGAGCTGGACACTGCCTTGACAGGTTGTAATCTGGACTTCTGACAGTATTATATACCACCTATCTATAGATTGACGTTATATTGAAGGATGTTGTTTCCTTTATCTATATGGTAATTTTGTTACGCTTAATAACATTTTTTGAAAACAAAACAAAAAAAAATACTAGATAATGGTGTTGTGGTAACTTGTCCAAATAAAAAAAAAAAAGCATAATAATATTATTCTTGATGATATCACTAGAAAAAAAAAAAAGCCTTTCAAAATTTGTTTGCAATAACTCCATCAGTATCACCAGCAATGCAGCTTAATTATTATCCCCTTAAATAAAGAAGAGAATGTGCTCTGCATTTCGAGAATTTCATAATTTGCCACGTCATGAATGTTAATTCTCCATTACGAATGCTAGTTTACAAAACTGACCGATTCTGCTTCATCCTTGCTTTGTACTTTGGACTTTTGTCCGACGGACTTGTGTACACACGCTCAGAAAATCTGACAACACATATTTGTCCGCGGAAAATTTTAAAACCTGCTAGCCAACATTTGTCCACGGAAATTTTAAAACCTGCTAGCCAACAATTGTCAGATGGAGCATACACAGGGTCAGATTTACCGCCAACAGCCTGTCATCACACATTTCCTGTCAGAAAATGTCTGATCGTGTGTACGCGGCTTTAGAGGTCATATCCATCCTCCCTGAGCCTGTGACTGGACAGTGAAAGGAGAAGCAGCAAAATGATTATCTGACTTCTCTGCTGCCTTCACCTATCAGCATACTTCTTTAGCCCAAAAAACTCAGCACACGTGATTGGCTTCTAGTCCTTCCCCTCCCTCTCCCAGGCTCAGGTCTGTAGTACGATGGATTGCAAGAGGCAGATACTAGCTCAAATTCAGGTACTTGCACTGCTTGTATATTTAAAAAAAAATAAAAAATACATTAAAAAAGAAAGAAATAACAAATGCAGTGCCTGGAGTTCAGTTTTATTTGGTTCTACTTTACACCACACATAAAAATAACCCTGATGGGGAATCGTCAGACAGCTGTCTCGTTATTTAATTGGTGACGGGTGAAGTGTCAGATGACGGCTATCCATTAGCATGGGCTCATCTTCAGCATGTCTTGCTTAGTATCTTAGACATGCAGAATTCCCAGAAGCGACCACAATTATTTCAAAACCGACAAAATGTGGCATATAACCTAATGTTTTCCTGGTGCCAGATTCGGATCATCTGACCTTGCCGAGTCAATCAAACGCAAGGACCTTAGGGAACACGAATGTATCTCCACAGCATGTTTACTTTGTAATCTACCCCAATGTTCCACAGTTCTATTGTCATTTATTTCAAGTGCTGTGCGCCCCAGGCTTTAGGCTCCGCTGCGTGTTCATTTGCTGCTGCAGATGAACTTTAGTAAACTTTCTTCTGTTTTATTTAGTAGAGTTTCATATTAAGTGCGTAAAGTGAACCTGTCGCTAAACTAAAACGTTTTTACTGAGTGCCTACTAGGGATGAGCAAAGTAATTTTTTTATTTTCTCTGAAACGTCTGCAAATCAGCATGAATATTTTGGCAAAATGCGTGGAGTTAATTCGCAAGACAAAATTATGTTGATTTGGATGTTTTTTGAAGGCAATCTATAATAAAATTAAACATTACTGACCATTACTTCTAAAAGTTTTGATTGCCTGTTTATATTGCCTATGCATTGGGCTTAATAATTCCTACATCACTGACCAGCAATAAGTGTCAGAAAAAATTACACTTTTTTTTTTTTTTATACAATCGTTTTATTAAGCAGAGAGATCTCTATGACTAATCCCTATTGGGTGAAACATACTAGAGGGGGTGGTTTTCAGGCGGGGATTGCTTTTGTCATTGCTTTTTGAAATAATCTTGTATAGAAATGATGTCATGTGTGTGGGGTTTCTTCATTTTCTCCAGTGTTTTTGGAGCGGGGATGGCTCTATTTACCCCCTGCACTCATCCACTGCTCCACTAATTGACACCATCCACTGTCCTACTGACACCGTCCACTAGGGATAAGCCGAACACCCCCGGGTTCGGTTCGCACCAGAACCTGAGAACGGACCGAAAGTTTGCGCAAACATTCGAACCCTATTAGTTACAATGGACGCAAACGTTCGAAATCTAAAGTGCTAATTATAACGGCCAATATGCATTTTAATGTCATAAAACAGGTTTGGGGACCCGGGTCCTGCCCCAGGGGACATGTATCAATGCAAAAAGAAGTTTTAAAAACGGACGTTTTTACGGGAGCAGTCATTTTAATGATGCATAAAGTGAAAAAAAAAAAAAGTGAAATATTCCTTTAAATATGGTACCTGGGGGGTGTCTAAAGTATGCCTGTGAAGTGACATGTGTTTCCCGTGTTTAGAACTGTCCCTGCAAAAAACGACATTTGTAAAGGAAAAAAAGAAGCCATTTAAAACTGCTTGCGGCTTTAATGTCATGTCTTGTCCTGGCAATATGGATGAAAATCTTTGAGAAAAATGGCATGGCTACCCCATCACCCCCCCACCCCACCCCAGCCTATTACCAGCCCCTTTGGGTCTTGTATGTATATTAAGGGGAACCCCACCCAAAATAAAACCCTATACCTATACAACCCTATATACTCTGAACAGCAGTATACAGGCGGTGCATCATTCCCCTCATTCCTCCTCATTTGTCCCTCATTTTGGTCTGATCTATATAGTTGCATATAAAATGCACTTTTTATCTATCAAAAAGTTATTCTTATGCCCTGTACACACGATCGGACATTCCGACAACAAAATCCCATGTTTTTTTTCCGACGGATGTTATCTCAAACTTGTTTTGCATACACACGGTCGCACAAAGTTGGTCGGAAATTCCGAACGTCAAGAACGCGGTGACTTACAACACGTACGACGAGCCGAGAAAAATTAAGTTCAATAGCCAGTGCTACTCTTCTGCTTGATTTGAAGCATGCGTGGCGGATTTTTTTGTTGGAAAATTTGAGAACCAGATCTCAAATTTTGTGCGACGGAAATTCTGATGGAAACTGTCCGATGGAGCCTACACACGGTCGGAAATTTCCGACAACAAGTGTGTACGCAGCATAAGTCTATTTATTTTTTAGTTTTTACAACATGATTAAATATAATTACCTATGCTTGAAATGTTAACCTTACTTTTCTTTTTCTATAGTCAAAAACACTGACTGTTACCAATGAAGACACAGTGGCTGATATCATTAAAATGGCTTTACAGCAGTTTGGTGTAGAGGTAAGTGATTGATTGTCTGATACTGTTACAACAGAAGAAACGCATGTGTTTAAAGTCCATGTAATCCCAACTGAATGAACTTTAGTTTGCTAAAGCACTGTCTAACTAATAGACATTGACATGCGGCCTGCACACTGCACCTGTCCCTCCCAGGCACACTAAAGTACCAGGATGGCCACACTGTACCTGGACAGCCCTGTGTGCAAGGGGCCTAACACCTCATTCACACTGACACTGTCAAACCTGCGTTTATATGCATTTGTAGGATACTTCTAAATGCGCATAAATGCATGTAATAATACCTTTCACATTGTGTGTTTACCCGTGTTAAGGTGTGGCCAGTTTAGCTGCATTTAGAGAAAAATATAATTTTGTGGGTCTAGGATCTGATTAAAAACTTTAAACGTGACTAAATGCACCTAAACTTGGCTAAACCTGCTTTAGAGCAGGAACATTTAAATGCAGGAAAAAGTGAACTGGGCTGCAAAAAAATTGTTTATTTGACTTCTTCTGCCTTTAGAACATAAAAACGCAGGGGTGCCAGTGTGAATGAGGCCTAAGGCCAGGTAGCGTGAGCTCTGCAATGCATTATCTCAAGTTCCGGTACCCACCACAGTGGCGTGTCACTATGAGAGTATAGGATGACAATCTCCTCTGCCGTCCATCTTCTGGGCTAATAGAATCATCTCACTTTCCCAACTCTCAGCAGCTTGTCAAATATTTTGTAATTGCTGTTCCGTTCTGATTTAAATCAGAATTCCATTTAACATAATATTACAATATCCTTCCAACATGATGTAATCTGCAGCAGGGATTATTTGTGAAAACTGTGCTAGAGATAATCAATTTCACCTCTGGAAGATTGTTTTCATAACTGCGCGGGGATTACTCGCTTGAAAAAGTCACCAACGAATGGAGGGATCACCGCAAATATAATATGTAATTTAAGCTGTACATTTCATGACTGGTTTATAACAGGAAAGGAATCATTCCAAATATAATATTTCTTAAAGCAAAATACATGGATTGAAGTTCAGTCAGTGCAGTAGGGACTGGCCCAATTTCGAACCATGCATGGGCAGGGATGTTGTACAGAAGTCGATCTACCAATCAAGTTCTGTATAATCACCATGTTGGATTTTCCCTGCTCGATCAGCACTGCAGGCTGTAGCCTGCAAAGTTAATCAGTGTATTTTGATGGTGGGAAAGTCTCCCCGCCATCAGAATACAATATCTCAGCAGGGAGGATTCCCCCATCCACCTCGAATGTGTAGAAATTAGGTCAGTTTTTTTTGCTCAATCCACTGGTTGAACAAAAAAGAACTGACTCATCTATGGGCTGGCTGACTCTATGTTTGATAAACCAGTGCAAGAAGCAGTGATGGCATGAAGCCTCGAGTTTTATGCGCTGATTTATTTCATTTTTTTATCCAATAGTGGGTAAATGACTGTGCAGTGTTTGCATTAATAAAAAAATATTTTCCAGAGTCAGGGAGGATTTGTATATGTGTTTCAACCTTTGGAATTGTCTTTTAAGGCCTCATTCTCACAGAATTTAAATCACTGGTTTGGCAAAAATACAGCATATTCCTGGGACAGGTGAATGTGGATAGTTGTGGCCGCTCAGCTTATACAAACAATGATAGGCTGACAGCAACTGCAGCTATCTGTGGGTGTTTGAATTGTAATCACACATAGAGCGATTACCTGTGGTTTGGGACAGATGAGCCGTCCTGGATTTAAAAAAAGAGAAAAATTCTGTTGACAGGGTATATTAAAATGTGTGGCCAGTAAACTTTCCTCAGTTCATCCTCTGTTGTGTTCTCCGCAGGGCTCAGACACAGATTACCAGCTGTGGGTCACCTCGGGCAAAGATGATGCTCCTTATCCTCTTATTGGTACGTACAAAGAATGTCATCTTCAGCTTAAATGTTTAAATGGAGCCTGTCACACAGTCACACAGATATGACAAGAATGTATGAATAGCTGACCTTTGCAATCATTGCACAACAGATAGATGCTATTGTTGCAATCTATTGATTTACCCATCAAATTAATTTCTAGTTTCACTAAATTATGAGATATAGGATGCCCAGTCCATCAATGACATATACAGAGGATACCAAACATTCACAGATCATGTTCAATAATTCTTCTATATATTAATCTATTGATAGATTCATTATTTATTTTACACTATAGCTTGTTGCACTAGTAACAGAGCATTAGGTCTGAAAAGGTAATCAAGTCCTAAACTGACAAAAGGAAAATGTTAGAAGTGTCTGAGACATTAGTTTATGTTCAAACTCTTCAGTTTTTTTTTTTTTTTTTCAAATAACAGTTTTCATTTGTCATCTCAGCAGAGAATAGTACAAGAACAGAACAAAGTAAGCTCCAAGTAATACTGAAACATGAGTACAGCAAGTTCAAGCAATGTAGTAACAATTGGCACAATTTTGGTGCTAGATCATACCATGAACTGTTGGGTAAAATATGGAGTTTGCCACAGCTGAGATATAAGCTTATGAAGTAAAAGAAAGAGTGAAAGAGAAGAGGAAATAGAAGGGTAGGGAGAAGAGGGTATTTGGGGAAAAGGGGGAATAAAAGAATGGTAGGGAAATAGCACATTAGTTTATCCACCGGCTCAAAAGGGTTCCTCCCGAAGATGCCACAGCTCGCAGACCTTATCATGTATTTTCAGCCTATCCTGTATTCCAGCAGTCATTTTTTTCCATTAGCTTCACGGTTTTTATTCTGGCGTGCAGAGCGTCTTGAGAAGGTGGGGAGCTCCGCTTCCAGTTGAAGGCATCCAGACAGCGTGCAGCAGTAAGGATGTGTCTAAGTAGTTTCTTATACGGTTTGGGATTTTGTAGCGGTGATACACCTAGCATCAAAGGAACCGGCACCTCAAATAGGCAGGACAGTAGGTGCTGCGTCGAATGCCAAAAGTGCACTATCAGGGGGCAACTCCAGTAGATATGGTAAAGAGTACCTGGAGACCGGGGTCTGATGCTGACCAGCCTGGAGACTGGGGTCTGATGCTGTGCTTAGCAGCCATAGGAAGGCATCAGTGCACTGAGTGTTACAAGGCAGGGAGCTGGCCTAGTGCAGCTGGCTGGGTCCAGTGTGCTGCTGCCGCTATGTAGGCAGGATGATGGGGAAGACTCACTATGTCCCCTGGTGCTGGATGGTTGCCTATTGTTGTCCATGGGTGTTCGGGTGTGCACTGGTGCGGAGCTGGAGCTTGCTTGCCATGCCGGCTGCGGAGGGGTCCGCATACATGTGGTGGAGGCACATCCCGCTGGGCGGCATGTGAGGCGATGTAAAATAGCGACGGTAGGTCGTAGAAGACCCGGGAGGAGGTTGGTAGGATCTCTGTGCTTTAGATGATTGGGTCATAGTTACATAGTTACATAGTTACATAGTTAGTTAGGTTGAAAAAAGACACAAGTCCATCCAGTTCAACCACAAATTAAACAAAAAAAAAAATATATATACATATATATATATATATATATATATATATCATACAATCCCATATACCCCATTCTATACCCACAGTTGATCCAGAGGAAGGCAAAAAAACCCCAGCAGAGCATTCTCCAATTTGCTAAAGCAGGGGAAAAAAAATTCCTTCCTGATCCCCCGAGAGGCAATCGGATTTTCCCTGGATCAACTTTACCTATAAATGTCAGTACCCAGTTATATTATGTACATTTAGGAAAGTATCCAGGCCTTTCTTAAAGCAATCTACTGAGCTGGCTAGAACCACCTCTGCAGGGAGTCTATTCCACATTTTCACAGCTCTTACTGTGAAGAAACCTTTCCTTATTTGGAGATGAAATCTCTTCTCCTCTAGACGTAAAGAGTGCCCCCTTGTCCTCTTTGTTGACCGTAAAGTGAATAACTCAACACCAAGTTCACTATATGGACCCCTTATATATTTATACATGTTGATCATATCCCCCCTTAATCTCCTCTTATCAAGGGTGAATAAATTCAGTTCCTCTAATCTTTCCTCATAGCTGAGCTCCTCCATGCCTCTTATCAGTTTGGTTGCCCTTCTCTGCACTTTCTCCAGTATCCCAATATCCTTTTTGAGAACTGGTGCCCAAAACTGAACTGCATATTCCAGATGAGGTCTTACTAATGATTTGAACAGGGGCAAAATTATATCTCTCTCTCTGGAGTCCATACCTCTCTTAATACAAGAAAGGACTTTGCTCGCTTTGGAAACCGCAGCTTGGCATTGCATGCTATTATTGAGTTTATGATCTACCAAAACCCCCAGATCCTTCTCCACTACGGATTCCCCCAGTTGTACTCCCCCTAGCATGTATGATGCATGCATATTCTTAGCCCCCAAGTGCATAACTTTACATTTATCAACATTAAACCTCATCTGCCACATAGTCGCCCAATTTGACAGAGCATTGAGGTCAGCTTGTAAATTGGAGACCTCCTGTAAGGACGTTATTCCTTACAGGAGGTCTCCAATTTACAAGCTGACCTCAATTGGTCCTTCTAGATCCACCCATGTGAGGGTGTAAAAAGTCCCCTGGAAAGGCCTTGTAGCTGTGAGAGAGCTAGCAGCTCAAGCCATGCAGGTCGAATTCTGGTCACGCCCCCCTCTTTAGTTTTTTAAGGGTTTTCTTAAAGAGTCATCACCTCCAAAACTGGTATTTCAGTTTTTAATGGATGCTGGAGAGTTACACTATATGGCCAGACGTTTCTGGACATCTGAGCATAATATGAGCTTGGTGGACATATTATTCCAATACTACTAATTATTTTAGAGTTGAGACCCTTGTGTGACTGCAACACCTTTCTGAGGAGGCTTTCCTCAAGATTTGGAAGTATGTATGTAGGTATGTCTGCTCATTGAGCCAAAAAGAGCAATTGTGAGGTCAGGTACTGATGTTGGACAAGAAGACATGGCTCACAATTGGCATTCCAGTTCATCCCAAAGCCGTTTAATAGGGTTGAGGTCAGAGATCAATGCAAGCTACTCCAATTCCTTCCAAGAAAATTCATCAAGCCATGTCATTGTGTACCTGGCCTTCTCCATAGGGGCACAGCCACACTGGAACATAAAAGAATCACACAGTTCTCTAAAATGTCTTTGTATGCTGTCTGTAGCATAAACTGTGCCCTTCATTGGAAACACCTGAACTTATTCACTTGGAAAAGTGTCCACATGCTTTTGGCCATATAGTCTATGTTAGATATCAGTTTCTTGTGTCCATTGGGAACTACAGTGGTAAGAACCCATATATATACATCTCTTGGGGGCATTACAAAAGGGGTGTCATATCCCCTGTTGGATTATTAATTTACTTTAAATTATAGAGAGAGCAGAAGTAGTAGTAATACCTTAAAGCTGGGTACACCCTGTCCAAAAATCGACTTGTTCAACAGGAAAGATTAGATGGCAGAGCTGCAGAATGCAAGGGAGCGGCATCTTCAATGCTGGCTGTAGCTGCTCTACAGGAATGCCCATAAATTGGGCTTTAGCCTTGGGTGGTCCTTCACCACTAGAAGGTTTTCCCTTTGCTGTGATCATTTATTTATGCTTTGACAACTTGTTAATTAGGATGATCTTTTGATAATATTGAGTTAACCACTTGCCGACCGCCCCATGTAGATATACGTCGGCAGAATGGCACGTACAGGCAGAACCACGTACCTGTACGTGCCATTCTTTAGGCGGTTGGGGGGTCCGATCGGACCCCCCTCCGCCGGCGGGGACGGTCGGCATCGCTTCAGGAGCGATCCGGGACGAGGGGACGGCCAGTGGTTTCTGGCCACCCCCTCGCGATCGCTCCTGGCGAATGAAAAGCTTCCCCTTCCTGTCTATTGTATAGACAGGAAGGCGGAAGTGATGTCACGCTCGGTGCGCCGGTCTATGTGACCGGAGACGCAGAGCGGCGAACATGTTAAGGTTAGTGCACAACACTACACTGACACCAGTACAGTTAGGCACACAAAACACCCCCCTGTCACCCCCTGATCACCCCCCAGATCACCCCCTCCCCCCCCCAGTCACAGTGTCACTAATTGCAGTGATCATTTATTTACTGATCACTGCATTTAGTGTCAGTGTGACTGTAATAACTGTCAGGGCAGTTAGTTTTAGGTCCTAGGTAGCCCCCTACCCCCCCCTAATAAAGGTTTAACCCCCTGATTGCCCCTAGTTAACCCCTTCACCCCCTTTTGCCAGTGTCACTAAGCGATCGTTTTTCTGATCGCTGCATTGTGTCGCTAGGTAACCATTTTTTTTTTTTTTAACCGCCATGTTTTATATAGGTTCATAAATAGTTTTATAGGTCAGGTACCCCCATATTACAACCTAAATAAAGGTTTTAAACCCCTGATTGCCCCTAGAGTTAACCCTTTCACCAGTAATCACCGTATAACTGTCACTGGTGACGCTGGTTAGCCAGTTAGTTATTTCGTTATTTAGGTTCCCCGTCAGGTTTTTATATAGCGTCAGGTACCCCCATATATTACCTAATAAAGGTTTAACCCCCTGATTGCCCCTAGTTAACCCTTTCACCCCCTTTTGCCAGTGTCACTAAGCGATCGTTTTTCTGATCGCTGCATTAGTGTCGCTAGGTAACCAGTTTTTTTTTAGGTTAACCGCCATGTTTATATAGGTTCATAAATAGGTTTATAGGTCAGGTACCCCCATATTACAACCTAAATAAAGGTTTTAACCCCCTGATTGCCCCTAGAGTTAACCCTTTCACCAGTGATCACCGTATAAAATGTCACTGGTGACGCTGGTTAGCCAGTTAGTTATTTCGTTATTTAGGTTCCCCGTCAGGTTTTTATATAGCGTCAGGTACCCCCATATATTACCTAATAAAGGTTTAACCCCCTGATTGCCCCTAGTTAACCCTTTCACCCCCTTTTGCCAGTGTCACTAAGCGATCGTTTTTCTGATCCCTGCATTAGTGTCGCTAGGTAACCAGTTTTTTTTTGTATTACTGTTACGGGTGACGCTGGTTAGTTAGCTTGTTTTTTATACTGTCAGGGCACCCGCCATTTATTACCCAATAACGGTTTAACCCCCTGATCGCCCGGCGGGTGATATCAATTAGGTTTTAGGGTCAAATAAGGTCTGCGTCGCCCCAGGTTAGTGCCAGTACCGCAAACACCCACGCGCAAAGCATACACCTCCCTTAGTGGTATAGTATCTGAACAGATCAATATCTGATCTGATCAGATCTATACTAGCGTCCCAGCAGTTTAGGGTTCCAAAAAAACGCATTGTTAGCGGGATCAGCCCAGATACCTGCTAGCACCTGCGTTTTCCCCCTCCGCCCAGCCCAGCCCACCCAAGTGCAGTATCGATCGATCACTGTCACTTACAAAACACTAAGCACACATAACTGCAGTGTTCGCAGAGTCAGGCCTGATCCCTGCGATCGCTAACATTTTTTTTGTGGTAGCGTTTTGATTCAGTCGCTAACAGTCAGGAGCTTTTTTACCTGTGAATCTCAAAAAAATAAAAAAAACAAAAATAGTTGTCGTTTTATTGTTCTCTCTCTCTCTCTATTGTTGCTCTTTTTTTACTCCATTCTATTCTGCAATGTTTTATTATGTTTTATCATGTTTTATCATGCTTGCTTTTCAGGTATGTAATTTTGTTTTACTGTGTTTTAGTGTTAAGCATTTTTTTGTTTTCAGGTGCGCCATTCAGTTGCAGCGCGGATTTATTTATCTTGACAGCAACAGCGTTTGCTCCCACGATACATAAAGCCGCGACTCCAACGCTGTAGGAGGTGATTTCACCACCACAGTTAAAAAAAAGAGCATATATGCCGAAGCATGGGGGCAGCAGGGGGCGGGGAGGAGCGATTGGCTCCTAATGCCACGTACATACGGTCGAAATTCCGACCGTGTGTACACGGCATAACTTTTGCGGGAGGATGCCCCCATGCATCGGCATATATAAATGGTGCATGTATGCCCATCATTAGAAGTGGGTGGATGAAGGGAGGTATTCTAATGGTGGGCATACCCACCAATCAATCTCTTTTTTTCGTTCAGCCAAGAGGCTGCATGAAAAAAAAAAAGATTACAATATATGTCCAGTATGTTGCTGGACTTTGAATGGTTATACCAGAATGATGCCTGCAGGTTTAGGTATCATCTTGGTATCATTCTTTTCAGCCAGTGATCGGCTTTCATGTAAAAGCAATTCTAGCGGGTAATTAGCCTCTAGACTGCTTTTACAAGCAGTAGGAGGGAATGTCCCCCCTCCCGGATATAAACCGCGCCATTGGGAAATTGGGAAAGCATTTTATCACACCAATCTTGGTGTGGTCAGATGCTTTGAGGGCAGAGGAAAGATCTAGGGTCTAATAGACCCCAATTTTTTCAAAAAAAGAGTACCTGTCACTGCCTATTGCTATCATAGGGGATATTTACATTCCTGAGATAACAATAAAAATCATAACAAAGAAAAAAAATGGAAGGAACAGTTTAAAAATAGAATAAAAAAGCTAAATAAATAAAAAAAAAACTAAAAAAAAAAAAAAAAAAGCACCCCTGCCCCCCCTTCTCTTGCGCAAAGGCGTACACAAGCGTTGGTCTGGCGTCATATGTAAACAGCAATTGCAGCATGCATGTGAGGTATCACCGCGAAGGTCAGATCGAGGGCAGTAATTTTAGCAGTAGACCTCCTCCGTGAATCTAATGTGGTATCATGTAAAGGCTTTTAAAGGCTTTTAAAAATGTATGTAGTTTGTCGCCACTGCGTGTTTGTGCGCAATTTTAAAGCATGTCGTGTTTGGTATCCATGTACTCGGCCTAAGATCATATTTTTTATTTCATCAAAAATTTGAGCAATATAGTGTGTTTTAGTGCATTAAAATAAAAAAAGTGTATTTTTTCCACAAAAAATGCGTTTGAAAAATCGCTGCGCAAATACTGTGTGGAAAAAAAAAAATGCAACACCCACCATTTTAATCTGTAGGGCCTTTGCTTTAACAATATATATAGTGTTTGGGGGTTCAACGTAATTTTCTTGCAAAAAAAAAATATGTTTTCATGTAAACAAAAAGTGTCAGAAAGGGCTTTGTCTTCAAGTGGTTAGAAGAGTGGGTGACGTATGACATAGGCTTCTAAATGTTGTGCATAAAATGCCAGGACAGTTCAAACCCCCCCCAAATGACCCCATTTTGGAAAGTAGACACCCCAAGCTATTTGCTGAGAGCAATGTTGAGCCCATTAAATATTTTTTTTTTTTGTCCCAAGAGATTGAATAATGAAAAAAAAAATATATATATATTTTTTTTACAAAAAGTTGTCACTAAATGATATATTGCTCAAACATGTCATGGGCATATGTGGAAATACACCCCAAAATACATTCTGTTGCTTCTCCTGAGTACGGGGATACCACATGTGTGGGACTTTTTGGGAGCCTAGCTGCGTACGGAACCCCAAAAACCAAGCACCGCCTTCAGGCTTTCTAAGGGAGTAATTTTTTTATTTCACTTCTCACTGCCAATCACAGTTTCGGAGGCCATGGAATGCCCAGATGGCATAAAACCCCCCAAAATGACCCCATTTTGGAAAGTAGACACCCCAAGCTATTTGCTGAGAGGTATTGTGAGTATTTTGCAGATGTCGCTTTTTGTCACAAAGTTTTGAAAATTGAAAAAAGAAAAAAAAAAAAAAATTTTTTTTCTTTACTTTCTTCATTTTCAAAAACAAATGAGAGCTGTAAAATACTCACCATGCCTCTCAACAAATAGCTTGGGGTGTCTACTTTCCAAAATGGGGTCATTTGGGGGGGTTTTGTGCTATTTTGGCATTTTATGGCCTTCGAAACTGTGATAGGTAGTGAGGAGTGAAATCAAAAATTTGCACCCTAATGCCGCGTACACACGAAGGGACTATCCCGCGGGATTATCCGCTGGACCGAAGTCCAGCGGATAATCCCCTCGTGTGTAGGCGCCGGCGGACTTTTTTTGGCCAAAGTACGGCGGACTAAAGTTTCAGGTTTTGTTCTCAAATTATCCGCTGGACTTGGCAGTCCAGCGGATAATCCGGTCGTGTGTAGTATGGTCCGGCGTACCAAAAAGGACGCATGCTCAGTAGCTATTATGTCACGGACTCGCTCGGTCTGGTAAAACTAGCCTTCGTTTTGAAGCTCGCACAATCGTCACGCTGTTTAATTTTTTTTTTTTTTTTTTTTTTTCTGACAGCGGGATTTGTATGGTATCGTACTTGAAGAATGATTTTGCCTTGCTGCTTGTATATTCACGCAGAGTACTCCCGAACGTTTTTTCTTCAGCATTCTTTAGTGAAGTTATATATTTGTATATATATATATATATATATATATATATATATATATATATAGATATAGATATAGATATAGATATAGATATCCAAATCACCAAATGAAAAATATATCTATATTTCTCAATAAGCGCCAAAAAATATATATCGATATCTACATATATATATATATATATATATATAAATATATATAGATATATAGATCTATACGTGTATAAAAATAAAATTATATATATATATATATATATATATATATCTATATATTATATATGTACATATATCTCTATATAGATATTTTTTATTATTTGTTGGTTATCAAAAGGATTAGTTATTACACATGATACAATTGTGGAGTCAGCAGAGCTTGCCCTTAATTCCGATCTTAAACCTCACCTTTCCAGCGACTGCACTTGCAGTTCCATTGAAGTTGCACTTTACACTTGTATTGTCAAATGAATGTTTAGACATGTACCTGCCTACTCCTAAAGAAACTATGTTTTTGAATATCAAGCACGTATATCATTATTTGATGAAAATAAAATGACCATTTATTCTGGTTAAAACAAACAAGGCAAAACAAAATAGGAAGGCAACACTGGAGCCACTTGTAGATTTTGTGAAGACTTTTTGCCCCAACGGCAGACACCAAGTTTGTGAAGCCAAAAATTAAGCTTGGGCACATTTCATACAATATAGGGAGCACAAGAAGATTGACCAGGAATCAGACAGACCAGGAACAGCAGCAGATGACATCTATGTCCCCAAGCTGTGGCACTACAACAGCCTGTGTCTTCTGTGAGACCAGACTGAAGCCAGGCAATCACTTCCGACTCTTCGCACCACGCTTCCCTGCACTCTTCCCTGCAGTCTTCCCTGCACGCTTCCTTGGAGGCTGACTTGTGGTAGGAGGAGGAGTAGGAGGAGGAGGAGGAGGAGGAGGAGGAGAAGGAAGACGAGGAGGAGGAGGAGGAGAAGTTGGTGTCGGGCCTTCATGGGTCAGGCGGGTGGATTCTCGTAATTCACCCCTCAAACCCCCCCTAATTGCCTCAGAAATTAGGCCCTCACACAGGTGCCGTTGGCCCCTCTCCATTTGCAGCAACCTGCTGGACACGTAGCTGCCATAGCCCTCTTCTGGAAGGGGGGGTTTGTCGAGAATCGCACTCGCCTTCCGAATCAGTTCCAGTGATTCCTCCTCCACAATGGTCATCCTCCTGGGCCTTCTTGGGGGTAAGGGCAGGGGTCGAGGTAGACTTCTTAATTGGGTCTGGCTGTCACTCTGGCTCGTGCTGGGCCCAGCCACCTCCTGGCTCTCGCTGGGCATGTCCTCCTCCTCCTCCATACCACTTGTCCCGGCATCATCCTGGGTCAGCTCATCCTGTGTGCAAATAAAAACAAAAATCAAACACCTGTTTTGTGGTTTCTGGCCTACTCAATCATCCAATTGTAAACTTAGGAACGAGCATCTAAATTTTCCAAAAGATCCAAAAGGCTATCATTTGGACCCCTGCATTTTCCAAGCAGATCACCAATGTTGTCTAACGCTTTTTTTGCCACTACTGGATGTATGTATACACTATATATGTATCGATATGTTGCACCAACACTTTTTAGAAGTGTGCATAATTTTTGTCAGTTTTTTTCACAATTCTGAGTTCAGGGTGTTAATTGTTTCACATTTTAACGTTGACAGCATTAATATTCACACAATCACAATTTAGGCTACTAAATATATACCTGGCTCCAGCTGGGCGCATCAGCCTGCTCCAAGGTGGAGGGGTCTTCTCCTTCCGTGGAAGCCTCAGCTGGGGTGGAGGGAAGAGTGGAGGGAAGAGTGGAGGGAAGGGTGGAGGGAAGAGTCGACAGTGATTCCCTGGGTTCCATCTGGTCACCTATAAAAGTCAGTTGGTTGTAGTACCACAGCTTGGGTACATAAACATTCTCTGCTGCTGCTCCTGATCTGACTGATTCCTCAATCTTCTTGCGCTCCCGCTTGTACATGTGCCTTAAACTTGCAATTCTGGCTTCCACAAACTTGGTGTTTGCGTTGGGGACTTTAGTCTTCACAAAAGCCACAAGTGGCCCCAGTGTTGCCTTCCGGACATCCCTATTGCCATACAAAGGGTTCTTGAGCTGCCACAGGTTGGTATTTTTTCTGTACAGGGCAATGAATTCGGACATGAACTGCTGGTCCTTGAATGGATTCAACTGGGGTGATGACATGTTTGTTTCTGTTTTGTTAGTAATGGCAATACAAAAGACCAAAAACACAAATGTTACTTAAAACGCACAACCAGTTTTTCTTAACAAACATTACACAACACACCCACACACAGGCAGCAACACATCCACACAGGCAGCAACCCCTACACACAGGCAGCAACCCCTACACACAGGCAGCAACCCCTACACACAGGCAGCAACCCCTACACACAGGCAGCAACACATCCACACAGGCAGCAACCCCTACACACAGGCAGCAACACATCCACACAGGCAGCAACCCCTACACACAGGCAGCAACACATCCACACAGGCAGCAACACCTACACACAGGCAGCAACCCCTACACACAGGCAGCAACACATCCACACAGGCAGCAACCCCTACACACAGGCAGCAACACATCCACACAGGCAGCAACCCCCTACACACAGGCAGCAACACATCCACACAGGCAGCAACCCCTACACACAGGCAGCAACCCCTACACACAGGCAGCAACCCCTACACACAGGCAGCAACCCCTACACACAGGCAGCAACACATCCACACAGGCAGCAACCCCTACACACAGGCAGCAACACATCCACACAGGCAGCAACCCCTACACACAGGCAGCAACACATCCACACAGGCAGCAACCCCTACACACAGGCAGCAACCCCTACACACAGGCAGCAACCCCTACACACAGGCAGCAACACATCCACACAGGCAGCAACCCCCTACACACAGGCAGCAACACATCCACACAGGCAGCAACCCCTACACACAGGCAGCAACCCCTACACACAGGCAGCAACCCCTACACACAGGCAGCAACACACACATATCCTTAAAAAATGCTGGCCCAAAACCCAAAAAAAAACACAGTAATGCATCCTAGAAAACACTTACCTTCGTACAGAGCGCTCGCTACTTCCGTTCGGGAACACGTGGGCCCCTCAAACAGCCTTATATACACTGCGCACGCGTCGAAGTCCGCCTGCGTCCTCCGCGTCGCCCGCCCATGACGTTCCTCATGACGAGTATTCCCCGCCCCGCTTCCCCTCGTTGCATTGTTGGTGAATTAATTCATGAATATGGCGGACACATTCTCAGCCAGTAGCGCGGAGGAAAGCCAAGAAGCCAACACATCTACATCCAGCAGCAGATATAAGGCCACCAATATGGCCTTTGAAGAGATGGTGGAGATGGTGGACATCCTCCAAAGGGAAGATTACGACGGGGAAAATGGGCCGTACCCTCGTCCCAACTTGCGCAAGGACAAGATTCTCACTACAATCGTCAGCACCCTGGAGCAGAAATTCGGCGTACGAAGGGGCAAGGATCAACTGCGCAAACGATGGTCCGACATCAAATCCAGGGAGCACGATCAATACAGGAGAATTCGAAAAGCCATCAAAAAAAGTAAGTCAAGCACGTGCGCTACTATGGTTATACTTGATATGTCTAATCTTGCGCAGATGTAATTACCATTCGTCCGTGAAACGTGCGCAGATGTTATTACCATTCGTTCGTGAAACTTGCGCAGATGTAATTACCATTCGTCCGTGAAACTTGCGCAGATGTTATTACCATTCGTACCTGAAACTTGCGCAGATGTAATTACCATTCGTCCGTGAAACTTGCGCAGATGTTATTACCATTCGTTCGTGAAACTTGCGCAGATGTAATTACCATTCGTCCGTGAAACTTGCGCAGATGTTATTACCATTCGTACCTGAAACTTGCGCAGATGTAATTACCATTCGTCCGTGAAACTTGCGCAGATGTTATTACCATTCGTACCTGAAACTTGCGCAGATGTAATTACCATTCGTCCGTGAAACTTGCGCAGATGTTATTACCATTCGTTCGTGAAACTTGCGCAGATGTAATTACCATTCGTCCGTGAAACTTGCGCAGATGTTATTACCATTCGTACCTGAAACTTGCGCAGATGTAATTACCATTCGTCCGTGAAACTTGCGCAGATGTTATTACCATTCGTACCTGAAACTTGCGCAGATGTTATTACCATTCGTTCGTGAAACTTGCGCAGATGTAATTACCATTCGTACCTGAAACTTGCGCAGATGTTATTACCATTCGTTCGTGAAACTTGCGCAGATGTAATTACCATTCGTCCGTGAAACTTGCGCAGATGTTATTACCATTCGTTCGTGAAACTTGCGCATATTTGATGAAAGTTCCGTTTGTCTTCATAACGTTTATTGAGTTTACCTGGCTTTGGGTTGTTGGAGTTGTAAGGTTGTTTATTATTATCACTATCTATACAATTACTGCTGTAGTAAGGGTTTTACGGGTAACTTACACAGGGACTCCAGAGGCTGTTTTGGGGGGGGGGGGATAAATATGTTAAGCAGGGTCTCATGCTCACAATTCCCAAAAAATGCTCATCATCTCTAAATACTGTAGGTGGTGACTTTTCAAAGAAGTACACTCACCTGTCCCTTGGATGGTGCAGCTACAATCTCTGATCTTGCAATCATGAAATTAATGTTTGCGGCTTCACTTCCCGGGTCACTATTGGGCATGCGCCAGTTGCGCAATGCAATAGGACTGGTCCGCGCAAGCTCGGGGACCCCTGTGTGTCCCAGCAGACAGCACGGTGGGACGGGATGTGGCGTATACTTCTGTGGGAGTCTAGGGCCGGATGTGTGTGCAAATACCTGCCTTACACAGGTATCTGCAACCCATCCCCCCTAAAACGTTCAAAATAAGACACCACAGGGGTGCAGGGATCCAATGAGCGGAAGTTCAAATTTAGGGTTGAAGGGCGCTTTAAGTATTGGAGTTTCATTAGATAGACATTTCAATTCTGTCTTCAAGTAGGATCTTCTAACAAACTGCTAATAATTGGCAAGACTTTTAAACAATGTTTACTAATCCTATTTTGGCACTCAAATATCAGTGTGATTCAAAAGTGTACCTTTTTGTGTTCCATTACCATAGGGGGCAAAAGACTCAGACGTCAGTCCGAACCTACGAGGACCTCCCGGCCTCACCAGACTAATTGGGCAGTTAGCCCAAGCCCACGCGTGGATGTGGCGGAACAGGTCGTTGAAGTCGATCAAATCTGCACCCCACCAAGTGAGTGTCTCAGAACACAGATTGAGCTAATAAATTAAGGTCTGCATGTTTTTGACACTTTTTTTCTTGTGTTTTCTCTACCCAACTTTTAGGTGATGCTGATCTGTTTGTGGAACGACAAGCTGCGGAGCCATTTACCACTGACAGTGCCCACAGGCTTATTGGGCAGATCATGGCCTGGAATCTGCAGCTGGAAAACATGCAGAAGGAGATGGCCACCATGCAGCAGGGAATGAAGGACATGATTGATGTTTTGGGGAGAATCTAAAGACCCCTTTTACATTTATTAACATCAATCATGTCCTTCATTCCCTTTTGAAGCGCTGTTTAACAAATTTTAGAGGCCAAATTTTAAATATGCACACGGTATGTCAACATGTGCTATGTGCCATCAGGGGATCTCAATGGACGCATTTTGTGTTTGCAACCCCTAATGCTAGTAGGTGAGAGGGAAGGGGTTTCACACACAAAACACGTCCATTGATTCCCCATGATGGAACATAGCACATGTTGACATTACCCATTTTCCAGTTAAATTAGTGTGCATATTCAAAATTTGGCTTCTTCTGTTCATGGGTTACCTGTTGAACTTTGTAAGTTCTGGACTTTTACATTGTGTAAATAATTTCAAATGCTAAGACAAAATTTTTAAACAATTTTAAACATGTTTTTATGTTTGTTTTAAAAAATCAATCCCAAAAAATAAAACAATATGTTGTGAGAAAAACACCAAAAAAATGTCAAAAAGATAACATAAAAAAAAAAAAAAAAAAAATCATTTACCAAAAAAAAAAAAAAAAAAAAAAAAAACCAAAAATACCAAAACAACCAAAAAAAAAAAAAAATAACAAAAAATAATAAAAAGTTTTGGATGTGCACTATAATAAAAAAAATAATGTTTGCACAAATTCAAAAATGTGTGGCTTCTTCTTTTTAAATACTACCAGTTTGACAAAAACATGTTGTGGTTCATTGACAAAGGGGCTTATTTACTAAACGCTAAACAAGTTTCCCACTATTAAGATGTGCACTAGGACAACATATAAAACAGGCCAAATTAAAAGCAAAACAATACGAAACGACCAATATTTCAAACATAAATAACTGTATTTATTCATTGTAAATGAAAAAGATGGTTTAAGGGTCTGCTGCCATTTCAATGGCCCCCCTACCATTAAAATACTGTAAATAAAGGTCCCGCACTTGCTGGGCTGATTGTGGTGCGGAACCAAGAGGGCGATTATCCAGCCCTGTCATGTTGCCTTCCACTCCGGCCTCAGGGCCAATTGGTAAGGAGTATGTTCCTGAATGTTTCCGCAAATAATTGTGCATGACACAGCATGCTAGAATAATAGTATTGAGTTTGTACTCTGCCAGATGTAGCGATGTAAGGAGCAATCTGAAACGGTTGGCCATAATACCAAAGGCATTTTCCACCACCCTTCTTGCTCTGGCCAACCGATAGTTAAAAATCCTCCTCTCAGGGGTGAGGGATCGTTGGGGAAATGGCCTCATCAGATGGTCACCCAGACCGAACGCCTCGTCGGCAATGAAGACGAACGGGAGTCCCTCCACATTATCTTCATCTGGTGGCAGCTCCAGCCCACCAGTTTGGAGACGATGACCGAACTCCGTGTGGTTGAAGACTCCTCCGTCCGACATCCGGCCGTTTTTCCCCACATCCACATACAGAAATTCATAGTGTGCCGACACCACCGCCATCAACACGATACTATGGAACCCCTTATAATTCCAATAGTATGACCCCGAATGGGGTGGGGGCACAATTCGCACGTGTTTGCCGTCAATCGCCCCTCCGCAGTTGGGAAAGTCCCAACGGGCAGCAAACTGGGAAGCCACAGTCTGCCATTCCTGTGGCGTGGAGGGACACTGTGAAGTCAAACAGAAAGATACAATTTAAATTATAAACCAGGCAAAACACCAAACTAAATGCAACAAATTAAAAAACAATTTGGAAGAACATATGTATTTATTTTGTAAATCCTTGAAATAAAGCCAAAAGATTAAGGATAAAAGGCACAAATCTCTGATTGATGACCCCTCTGATGGACCAGAGAAGATAATAATGGGGATGTGGGTGGGGAGTATATAATGGTAAGGTCACACAATACACATGCAATTAATTAAAGGTGTGTGTGGGGGGGTGGGGATAATTACAAGCTGACCAAAACCACATGATATTAATTATCAGGGGGTGTGGGGGGGGTGGGGATAATTACAAGCTGACCAAAAACACATGATATTAATTATCAGGGGATGTGGGGGGGGGTGGGATAATTACAAGCTGACCAAAAACACATGATATTAATTATCAGGGGGTGTGGGGGGGGTGGGGATAATTACAAGCTGACCAAAAACACATGATATTAATTATCAGGGGGTGTGGGGGGGGTGGGGATAATTACAAGCTGACCAAAAACACATGAAATAAATTATCAGGGGGTGTGGGGGGGGTGGGGATAATTACAAGCTGACCAAAAACACATGATATTAATTATCAGGGGGTGTGGGGGGGGTGGGGATAATTACAAGCTGACCAAAAACACATGATATTAATTATCAGGGGGTGTGGGGGGGGTGGGGATAATTACAAGCTGACCAAAAACACATGATATTAATTATCAGGGGGTGTGGGGGGGGTGGGGATAATTACAAGCTGACCAAAAACACATGATATTAATTATCAGGGGGTGTGGGGGGGGTGGGGATAATTACAAGCTGACCAAAAACACATGATATTAATTATCAGGGGGTGTGGGGGGGGAGGGGGGGGATAATTACAAGCTGACCAAAAACACATGATATTAATTATCAGGGGGTGTGGGGGGGGTGGGGGATAATTACAAGCTGACCAAAAACACATGATATTAATTATCAGGGGGTGTGGGGGGGGTGGGGATAATTACAAGCTGACCAAAAACACATGATATTAATTATCAGGGGGTGTGGGGGGGGTGGGGATAATTACAAGCTGACCAAAAACACATGATATTAATTATCAGGGGGTGTGGGGGGGGTGGGGATAATTACAAGCTGACCAAAAACACATGATATTAATTATCAGGGGGTGTGGGGGGGGGGTGGGGATAATTACAAGCTGACCAAAAACACATGATATTAATTATCAGGGGGTGTGGGGGGGGTGGGGATAATTACAAGCTGACCAAAAACACATGATATTAATTATCAGGGGGTGTGGGGGGGGTGGGGATAATTACAAGCTGACCAAAAACACATGATATTAATTATCAGGGGGGTGTGGGGGGGGGGGATAATTACAAGCTGACCAAAAACACATGATATTAATTATCAGGGGGTGTGGGGGTGGGGATAATTACAAGCTGACCAAAAACACATGATATTAATTATCAGGGGGTGTGGGGGGGGTGGGGATAATTACAAGCTGACCAAAAACACATGATATTAATTATCAGGGGGTGTGGGGGGGGTGGGGATAATTACAAGCTGACCAAAAACACATGATATTAATTATCAGGGGGTGTGGGGGGGGAGGGGATAATTACAAGCTGACCAAAAACACATGATATTAATTATCAGGGGGTGTGGGGGGGGAGGGGATAATTACAAGCTGACCAAAAACACATGATATTAATTATCAGGGGGTGTGGGGGGGGAGGGGATAATTACAAGCTGACCAAAAACACATGATATTAATTATCAGGGGGTGTGGGGGGGGAGGGGATAATTACAAGCTGACCAAAAACACATGATATTAATTATCAGGGGGTGTGGGGGGGGTGGGGGATAATTACAAGCTGACCAAAAACACATGCAATCAATTTAAAAATGAGGGTCAAGGGGGGTGAAAGGGGGGGTGAGTAAAGCTGTACAATGGAGCTGGTAATATACATTTTTAACCAAAGAAAGTGACTAGGCTAGGGGTGTTTAGGGGGCCAAGCTTCCATGCTGGGGAGGTTGGTGCAAGCAAATATGCATGTGACCCACTAAATAATACATTCTTAAAAATATTTCGATAAGTCAAACATAAAATACTAGACAAAAAAAAAAAACACCAAAAAAAAAGGAATAGGCGACAATCATAGAATAGTCCTATCATGGTAATTAGCTAATGATGACATTGATGCACTACATTAACAAACATACAAGACATAGGTAATTTTAAAAGAGAAGACTTACCTTAATGTATTCCTCCTGCAGGACGTGGATAATGGCAGAACAGGTCTCTGGAATAATGAGCCCCAGAGCCTGGGGGGAGATGCCTGTCGTGAACTTGAGGTCCTGCAAGCTTCTCCCCGTCGCCAAGTAACGCAACGTGGCGACTAGCCTCTGCTCCGCACTGATGGCTTGCCGCATGCAGGTATTCTGCCTGCTAATATAAGGGGACAGCGAAGCCAACAGACGGTGAAAAATGGGGTCCGTCATCCGGAGATAATTCCTGAAATCATCAGGATTATTCTCACGGATCTCACGGAGCAAAGGCATATGCGAGAATTGGTCACGCTGGCGCAACCAATTCTTGGTCCATGAACTCCTCCTCACCCTGTTCATGGACCGGGCTCGTGCCAAGGTGTTAACCGCAACACCGAGCCCCTGCACAGCACGAACTCGTTCCCGAGTACGTCCACACTCCATGGCTTCAAAACGGTCGGCTGATCAAACAAACAACTTAACAGAACGCACTGAAGAACAGCAAGGCCTATGAAGAACGACCTGAAAAACAGGAACGAGCGGACCAGAACGGCCTGAGAACAGGTAGGAACTGATCCACACGCACTGAAAGCCAGATACAAACCTCACAAGCACAAACTGAACGGCAGAAGCGAACGAATTAAGCAGAAGTCTGAGAAGCGCGAATCGTCTCTAACCAAACGTCAACTAACACGCGATACACACGAGATTAGCTGACGGGGCCCAAAGGGTGTCGTTTGGGATCTCGAGCTTCCTTTTTCTAGTCCCGTCGTACGTGCGTACGTCATCGCGTGAACCGCCGGACTTTTTGCGTGATCGTGTGTGGTCAAGTCCGTTCGCTTTTTAGTCCGGCGTACCTAGCGGGAAAGTCCAGCGGATTGTTCGCTGGACTTAGGTCCGCCGGCAAAAGTCCGTACGTGTGTACGAGGCATTAGAAATCCTGAAGGCGGTGCTTGGGTTTCGGGGCCCCGTACGCGGCTAGGCTCCCAAAAAGTCCCACACATGTGGTATCCCCATACTCAGGAGAAGCAGCAAAATGTATTTTGGGGTGCAATTCCACATATAACTATGGCATGTGTGAGCAATATATCATTTAGTGACAACTTTTTGAAGAAAAAAAAAATTATTTTTTATTTTTGTCTTTATTCAATCACTTGGGACTAAAAAAAAAAATATTCAATGGGCTCAACATGCCTCTCAGCAAATAGCTTGGGGTGTCTACTTTCCAAAATGGGGTCATTTGGGGGGGTTTTGTACTTCTCTGCCATTTTAGCACCTCAAGAAATGAAATAGGCAGTCATAAATTAAAAGCGGTGTAAATTCCAGAAAATGTACTCTAGTTTGTAGACGCTATAACTTTTGCGCAAACCAATAAATATACGCTTATTGGCATTTTTTTTACTAAAGACATGTGGCTGAATACATTTTGGCCCAAATGTTTGACTAAAATTGAGTTTATTAGATTTTTTTTATAACAAAAAGTAGAAAAATCTCTTTTTTTTTCAAAATTTTCGCTCTTTTTCCGTTTATATCGCAAAAAATAAAAATCACAGAGGCAATCAAATACCATCAAAAGAAAGCTCTATTTGTGGGAAGAAAAGGACGCAAATTTCGTTTCGTTACAAAATTGCATGACCGCACAATTACCAGTTAAAGTAGTGCAGTGCGAAATTGAAAAAAGACCTCTGGTCCTTAAGCTGACAATTGGTCCGGGGCTGAAGTGGTTAAAGCCTATCTTCAGTAAGTGAGCAACATATCTCCAATGGGACATAAACATAGAAGCATTTTTTAATAGAGTGAAATACTGTAGTTCTGTGCGTTAAACCTTTGTAGAGATTTTCTCCTTTTTTGCTATATAATGACACAGACACAGCAATAAAAAACTGAGGGGGCTCTAATCCCCTCTGTATCCAAACTAAAAATACATTTTTGGCTAGAGTTTCAATTTAATGTGTAACAAGTCTGCTGGTAGGCCCTTTTTCCATGTGAGGCTACAGCAAACTCATATGCTCCTTTATGAAAACAGCTTTGACTCTGTTAAGCTTCAAATTTGTTCTGATCTCCAAAGTTAGGATAACTCATGGTTTGAAAAAAATTTACTTTATCAATTAAGCACTAAATATAGCACTAAATATAGCTCTCCTTTACATACATTAATGGGCAATTTAATGTACTCATTACTGCAATGCATAGAACTGGTGCTTGCATGCATTAGTGCATGGGATGCCTTAAAGAAGTTGTAAAGGCAGAAGGCTTTTTATCTTAATGCATTCTATGTATTAGGATAAAAAAAAACTTTTGTGTGTAGCAGCCCCCCCAGCACTCTCCAGCGATGTCCACGAATGTCTAAGCCGTCCGGGACACTCCTCCTGATTGGCTGAGACACAGCAGCGGCACCAATGGCTCCCGCGGCTGTCTATCAAAGTCAGTCAGATTAGAGAGGGGGCGGGGTCAGGTCGGGGCTCCGTGTCTGAATGGATACATGGAGCTCTGACTATTCTCTGGTGCTCCCATAGGAAACTGCTGACTGTGGGGGCACTCGATAGGAGGGAGGGGCCAGGAGCAGCAAAAAAGGAGGATCTGGGCTGCTCTGTGCAAAACCACTGTACAGCGGAGGTAAGTATAACATGTTATTAAAAAAAAAAAAAACACGAGACTTTACAATCACTTTAATCCAGTGCGCATTATTGTGCGTACGTTATCACACCACACACGTGAGAAGCTGGCCTTAAAGTATTTACTAGACCCTAAAAGTATTTACTATTTAAATAGTTTATTAACTTTAGGTGAAGTCCCCCCCACCCTTGTAGGTCATCTTTTCCCCCTCAAAGGTTCTTGTTCAAATATATACCTTCTGTATTTACATACTGTATAAACACATAGAAACGCCACTGCGCCCATGCACCCTGTGCTCAGGGTTCAGACAGGTCACTCAAGCAACAAGCATATTAAGGGCATAGGGGAAAATGCATGCTCTCTCCATGCCCCGAAAGTCAAGATCCCACAGACATTCTGTGTTGTACTGTAAAAAAAAAAAAAGTAGCGGCAATTTTAAAACAAAAAAACATTGGCACATGAAAAGTTCCTCGGGAGATGTATAAAGTTTCCAGGGCACTTGAAGAAAAACAGATTACATTAATCCAAATATAACAGATAAATATTGAAAATAATCCTTATGAAAATAAAAGAAAAATTGTGCCAGTAAAAACAAATGAAAGCGCAGAAATTGTTTCAGTGTATTCAGTAACTGTCAGCAATGACAGTGTATGTACTAAAAAGAGAACGGGCCTACATTTGTCCATTACAAATAGCTAAGATCCAAAAGCGCAAATACAAACAACGTATTTCAGATCACTTATTTTCCTACTCTCATTGGGCTTTAAATTAGCTGTATGTATACAGATATCGTCACACTAAAATCATTTGTTTTGTAGAGAAAATGTGGCAGTGGTGTCCCATTCAGACATGGCACCTCATCCCCAGATAGTTATAGAAAAGTTTGTAATTGGGGAGGAAGGGGATTATTACGGTGCCTAATTAATCATAAATTATAGAAATTTTTAAATAAAAATAAATTTATTAACAAATATGACAAAATGATAACAATATACAAAATCACGTGGGTTTCGGAAATTTTGGTGTGGTCACAAATATTCAAAAGCACATCCAATAACAGCGTGGTGCCTGGGTGTTCTCGGCCTTGGTGTGCTGGTAGGTCAGATCCTCCCTACATGTTTCGCCATACAGATTCATGAGGGGAAAATGGAATGAGACCAGTGTGATACAACAATTCTCTAAAATGAGAAAAATTTGAGAAATATTCTTATTGTAATATTGTCTTTCTTTTTGCCTTTCAATGTGACAAATGCACTGCAACTGTGAACCAAGCATGTGGCTCATGGTTGCGGTGAGGTCCCATTGATTTGAATAGCCAAATATGACAGGTGATGTCAACTCAGCATGCACTTGTTAAGTTTGCTATGGCTGCATTGCAAAGCATCATTCTTACAGCATGTGAACAGCCTTTTTTAACCCCCCCCCCCCCCCCATCACCCTTGTGAAAGTGTGAAAGAGGCCTTAGTTATATTACAATATTACAATAAGAATATTTCTCAAATTTTACTCATTTTAGAGAATTGTTGTATCACACTGGTCTCATTCCATTTTCCCCTCATGAAGCCATCTGTATGGCGAACGTCTGCCCAGCGCGTCATCCAAGTGAGGGCGGAATGAATTCCAGGAAGTAAATATCTGAATCCTCTGCCCTTACTAAAAATGGGCATGAGAAGAGAAGCTCGAGAACTCTACAAAATAATTTTGTAAACAAACTAAGGCCTCTTTCACACTTTCACAAGGGTGATGGGGGGGGGGGCAATTAAAAAAGGCTGTTGAGCAACAGTTTTACTGTCCTACTACCACTAATCTAAAGCCTACAATACAGCCGGAAGTTGCTGTTCACATGCTGTAAGAATGATGCTTTGCAATGCAGCCATAGCAAACTTAACAAGTGCATGCTGAGTTGACATCACCTGTCATATTTGGCTATTCAAATCAATGGGACCTCACCGCAACCATGAGCCACGTGCTTGGTTCACAGTTACAGTGCATTTGTCACATTGAAAGGCAAAAAGAAAGGCAGCAAAAAAAAAAAAATAGGCATTTAAGAGGCAGCAGGATTCCCTCCTGAACACCTGACAAGTTTTTAAAACCTATCCACCGCGGATAGCTGTCAAGTGTAAACTAAAGGCTGCAGAAATTCTTCCTCACCCCCTTCTACAGGGACGGCCTACTATATTGTATACATCTGCACCGGGAAAAATCTAGTGCTGCCCGTGCCTTCAAGCTACCACCCAATAGACAAAGGAGGTCAGGTAAGTATGGGCACATGGGCAGAAATAGGTTAGTATAGACTGACCACTGATTACTGCACTCATCCCCAGTTGTCACAGTCCTTACTGATTTCCACTGAGTGCAACAATAAACAGATATAACCCAGTGGTGTTCAGTACAACCTCAAATAATAACAGCTAAATTAGTTAACATTTGGCCCTCTGATTCCTCCTGTATTCAATTGCATTGTAACTGTACTCCATTTTTTACTTTGGTGATGGGTGTCACACAACTGGGTGTTTGATCATCATTTCAACACGGTTTTGCAATGCACTTTACACATGGACTTTAGTCCCATATGATTATGTGCAGAGATCTGCACCCTTTTTATATATTGCACTGATATTTATGCTTGAAATTCATCTCTAGCTGAATTTTAGGTTTTGCACAATTGATGGCACTTATTGCACTTTAATAAGTACCGGTACATGTTTTATTTAAATTTTTGCATATTTATTTTTTATGCAATATTTTGCTATTGATTTCCTTTATAATTCATACACTATTGATTGCACTGAATGCACTTTATTAATCTTTGCACCTGTCATATGCGTTGTGTTATATATTGCAAGTATGTTTTTAGTGCTGCATTTTTTATTTGCATATTGTAACTGTACTGTCTGTCCTCACGTTGTAAAGCACTGTCACCGCTATATAAATCCTGTATTATAATAATATAAATGATTAATTGTAGATGCATAATAAATATATATACTGTATATATACACACACATATATATATATATATTATAATATATATATATATATATAATATATTTATATATATATATATAAATGTATATGTATATATATATATTACATGGATGGTCAATAGCTTTTAAATGATGTCTAAATTTAATCTGTCTTCCTTCAGGGCATGAATACCCATTCTCAATAAAAATGAGCCATATTCGTGACGCACTGCCACAACTTCAGGCAGGGAAGGAGCCTACCTGTCCCTTAAATCTGGAGGAGCCCTTCCTCATGGAACAGTTTCCTCGGGAGATGCAATGTCAGTTCATACTGAAGCCCAGCCGTATGGCCATATGCCATCCTCTAACTGGTGAGTGCTGCTTGTTACAGGGGCCCTTTCAGCCTACTGTTATTCCTGCGAGCTGACATAATGAGAGCGGCACATTCCAGCTGCCTGAAGTATTTTCCTAGAATTTACGGCATGTTTACACATGTTCGGAAAAGTAACATTTTCAGGAAACCGTCCTCTGAGGCCGCTTCCAATTACTACAACAGGGAATATTTAAAAATCCATCCTGATATATGTTTACTTCGAAATACATGTTTTCCTCTTTCTGTATTGATATTCTTCTGTGTGTGGAGGAAACAGGCAAGGGGCAGCATTCCACAGTTTAGCTAGTAAAGAGAACCTATCATTTACCTGCAGGTTTTTTTTTTTAAATATCATATTTAAAAAGGAATAAATTGTTGACCATTTTTGTTTTTTCGTCTAAAATTGTGCAAGAAATTGTAGTTTGTTTACTGGATTACCAATAATAATACATGCCCTGCTTCCATATTTGTGACAAGTTTAAATATCAGACAAGTAAAATGAAATTTTAAAGTGGATTTAGTTCCATTTAGCTTGTATGCAGCCTTAAATATCCAAGGCACTAAAGCCTCGTACACACGATCGGACTTTAAACAAACTTTTCCATGGATTTCTGTCCAAAGGGTGTTGGCCATGAACTTGTATTGCATACACACGGCAGGACTTTTTCAGTCAACTTTCACCAAATCATGTGTTTTTTCTGCTCTTTACCGCCACCCTTTGGTCAACTTCTGTATTGTTGTCTGATCTTTTGCATTGGTTCTGAGCAGGCGTGTTTGTACTTTGGACTTAAGTCTGATGGTTTTTTGTACAAACGATCGGACTTTGCTACATCAGACTTTTTTTGACAAAAAGTTTGTCTGTTTGCAGAGCGAACTTTTGTCCGATGAAAAACGAAAAAGTTTGTCCGATGGAGCGTACACACAGTCGGATGTTGCCTTAAAACAGCTAGTTTGCATGTTTGTTGTCAAAAAGTCTGATCGTGTGTATGGGCCTTAAAAGTATCAGTTTTTTGGTTATTTTGCCATAGTCCCATTGAGGAGATTTCCCTTTGCTTTTTGTCCCATAGCCATTCCTGTAAAGTGAAGGAAACGCTGGTTGTCACCAGAACTAGTGTCCTTATTGGATGATTTCTGTTCTGGTGGCAACCCAAAATTTGTGATTTTCTTTCACTTTGAGCAATAACGGCGAACAGGGCAAGTAAAGAGGATGAATTTCCCTAACAGACACCAATAGAATTTGACAGTGGTTCTAGTCCCTCTCCAATCTAACCAAAACTAAAACAAATACCTTTAGTTATACTTTAAAGCAGGGATATGCAATTAGCGGACCTCCAGCTGTTGCAAAACTACAAGTCCCATCATGCTTCTGGCTCTGGGTGTCTTGCTTGTGGCTGTCAGAGTCTTGCTATGCCTCATGGGACTTGTAGTTCTGCAACAGCTGGAGGTCCGCTAATTGCATACCCCTGCTTTAAAGCATATGTAATTACTAAAAAGGAATTTTCCTTATTCAGTCCCTTTTGTTCTGTTCAATATACCATTTAAAGTGTCAAGTTATGTTATGACAATGTTATATCTGCTCAATAAGTACAAAGAATTACCTGTTGATCCTGGCAGAAATCTTGTCAACTTTACTAAAATTGGAGCATGCCTCTACTGACGGAATTCTATGGTCCTATCTTAGTGTGAGAGTGAATAAAGCACAGTCAGTGAGCCATGTCAACCTAAGACAGGAAGTTTTTTTTTAAATCAACTAAATAAACCCTTTATGTTTTCCAGTGTTATTTAAAAGAACATACTTCAAGCATCCCTTTACCTGTGCATGCCTCTCGCTTATATGTGCAAAGCAATGATAAGCTAGCTTAGTAATCATACAAAGGATGTTGTAGATGCTTTTATTAACATAACTTCTTATCTGGAGAGCTGTATATTTCATGTAAGTTTTATTAAGGACTATTATATTTATATATTAAGGACAGCAAGGAAAAAGGTTTGATTTGCAGACTTGCTTGATTCTTCCTAAATATTCTAAAGAGGGTAGGTGCCCTCACATTCCCTTAAGCCAGACAACAATTAAAGTGGTTGTAAACCTCAGACATGAAATATGACCAAAGCATATCCTTCTAGTGTGTACTTGTCTCAATTAAAAGCGCTAAGGGCTCATTTACACTTGCTTTGACTTTAACACACATTAAAGTGCCTACCGCTTCAACATGCTTTTTTGATGTGTTTTTGATGCTTCGGTGGTGCTTTGGTGGTGCTTCGATGGTGCTTTTTTAAAGCTTTAATGAAGCTTGGCAGATTCCCTGTGTGCGTATGTTGATATCTGAAACCTGCAATATCTCCAAAACAAAGCAAAGCTAAAGCTGAATTAAAGCCTCTCAAAAGCTGCAGGTGCTTTAAGCGAGCTTGGCCATAGAGTTCTGTGGAGGCTTTGAAGATGCTTTAAAGCACCACTAAAACGACATGGAGTATCATTTTTGAAGAAAAGCAAGCGCAAGGTGTAAACAGAACTGTAAGCTAACCATTTTATTTAGTGACAGGGGCTTTGACTGGCATTCAGAGAGCTTTAGAAAAGCATGTACAAAGCCATGTTTTGAAGCGCCCTTAGAGTCATTCCTGTCTGCCGCTTTATTCCTCTATTATCTGCATGAATCACTTCTGACAATTTTGGTGACAGGGGAAGGAACTCCAGCAGATTGACAAACTAAGCTCTGTCCCTGTGTGCTGTGTGTGTGTGTGTGTGTGTGGGGGGGGGGGGCTCCCTTCCCTTCCCTCCCCTTTCCTCCCATCACCTCCAATCAGCTCTCAGAGTTCTCCTCACTGAGCTCTGCAGAGTGTAACTTCATCTCTCCTCCCCTTCTTTTCTGAATTCTAAGGCAAGCTTAAAATTTTGGACTTTGAAGGGATGTAGAGAAGAGAAGACTGCAGATAGACAAGTACAACTTATGTAGGAGGCTTTGTCTCATCTCAGTGTATAACCTGAGGAATGTCCCTTCATTGGGTATATGTAAGGGTTTACAACCACTTTAACGAAGTAGATGCAAAACCGTCCTACTAAGACATACATTTGGGATTGGTGTAGGAATAGGCCTACCTGAGTAGTAGACCCATCAATGTAGACACACCCAACTTTCTGCAGCAGCACAAGAGATATCAACAAACTCTGTTCACCTTTGCTGCTGCAGGAGTAGTTGACTCGCCTCCTCCCACAATGGTTCCACTAGTTGCTGCACCCTTGTTGATGGTATTTAATTTTATATATCAAGTAAGCACATAGGATTTTGTTCTGTATATAAATATGATTTTCACAATATATCACTTCTCCTTTAAACATCTGCTGTAAAGCCAGTTACTTTAGCCTATTACATATAGAAATGTATTGCAATAACATACACAGATGAAGGAGTTAAGCAGCCAACAGCTTTTGATTGCAATGCCCCATGGCAGTAGGTAAGCAGCTTTCATAGGCAGGCTAATTATATCTTTGTCTACGGAGGTTGATCTATAAAGTCCATTGTCATGCGCAGTGTCTAGCCTTCCCACATTTGCCAGATGCTAAAGATAGATCTGTTTCTGCTAAGTCTAGTCACAGTTTTTCTAGGTGTGACTGGACAAGGTTTCAGGATAAATAAAGAAATTAGATTCTTCTGAATGTAGCAAAATGGTTTAAAGGGTCTGTGTACTTTTGGAAAATTTGGAATCCTATCTAACCTAACTGACATTATCAAATTTGGCAGAAGAATCACAGACCTCGTATGTAGACAGATTCAAGTTCTCACTGCTTGGTCTGACCAAGGCCTGGAGCAGTGATTAGGGTTGATTTACTAAAATTGGAGCGTGCAAAATCTGGTGCAGCTCTGCATAGAAACCAATCAGCTTCCAGTTTGTTTGTCAAAGTTTAACTGAACAAGCGGAAATTTGAAGCGGATTGGCTACCATGCACAGCTGCACCGGATTTTGCATTCTCCAGTTTTAGTAAATCAACCCTGTTATGTCCTCCAGCACTGCTGCTTCCTATTCCAATTTGTGGCAGTGCTAAATTGTAAGTCAATCACTTTTTCACTGGCAAGTTGTACATTTGCAGAGCACTTGAAGCACAAGTTCTAGTTCACACTTGTCCAATTTGTAGCAAATTTGCGTGGCAAGTCTCTAGCGAGAGCAAAGTTGCAGTGGTGCATCTACAGTAGGGAGCAAAGATGAAAATTTCGCCACAGTGACCCCTGTGGTGGGATGACTATTGCACAACAGAACTGAACCAGAACTTGCAGCAGACTTGCAGAATGTTTGCAAAGAAAGTTGATGTGGAGTCATGTATTGCGGACTTGCTGCAATTGTGCAACAAACTTGTGAAGCCTGGCAAGTCTAGCAATAGCTTAGCAAGTCATTTTCAAACTTACAGCTCAATTGCTTGTTATCTGGGATGCTTTGTGCACTGTGGTGTTCTGCATTGCCAAAAATAGCCAGGTATATTTTTTTGCCTGCACCGAGGCTTGCGAATTGCCTATTCAAAGTGAATAGGTGACCTTAACGAAGCACACATTAACGAGTGTGTTAACACTGAGAGGTGTGAATGGGCCCTTAAGGTAAAATAAAGGACTAGGTGACATAAGGAAGTTATTCATTTTATTTGTATTTTTTATTGTTCTCTGTTTCTGAACTCCCACCTAAAAGCCAAGCGCAATACAGAGCTGTAAATTCAGCATTGACTTTGTACTCCTGTGTTGAAAAGTCAGAGGGTTACCGAAGGGTTATGTAGAGAAATATTTTTATAAGTTAAAGCCTCCAGTAAAGGTCTTTCCACCCAGTCCCAAGTGGGGCAGTTCAAATCCAATACTGAAATATATAGAATAATAAAAATAAAAAAGAAACAGACTGTGATATTCATATTTCAGCTGTCTTAGAAACACCACACCCAGAAAAAGAAAAAAAATACGGAATTCTTTGTCAATGACATATGGGGCTGATTGCTGTCATATTCAGGGGGAACATGCAACATGAGCCTTTTCTGTTTGTCAAGATGGAGATCCTTTAAAATCCTTGGTTACCACAGGGGTTAAAGGAACACGGTTGTATTTTCCGTCCTTCCTAACGTTTGGCGGTAACCATACACGTCAAAGATTTGGGCCAGATTTTCTTTGGTGGGGCTGTTATGTTGGTGGATTCAAAAGCGCTGTTCTTATTTTACACATAAATTGGCTGCAATGCTCTCACAGGACAAAGGCAAGTATTTGGATGTCAGCAGTGTGTGCTTTTACTAGAGCAAATGAGGCATGTTATTGCCATTAAAAGGAGATACGTACAATATTTTCCCGATGTTTTTAAGGAAAAACATACACATTGAATTAAAAAATAATCTCACACCACAGTTTGAATAGTGGGGTCAAAGCCATCGTTCCTGCAAGCCAAGGAGCAAAATTATTTCTTTGCTCTCCTTACTTTTCTATCGGCTAATTCAGCAAGGCAAATGGGAATTCATTCTCTGCTGAATTGGCTTTACTAAAAAGTAAATAAGTTTGGCCTTGATTCTGCTTTTTTTAAGTTTGTAGACCGATATTTTATATAATTAGTTTTATTATATTTACATATAAATTATTTTCATAAAACCCTTATTTTACAAGCAAACATTTAATATTCTCAGTTGGCAAAGCATGCTCTGCTTTCTAATAAGCCAGTCCAGTACTGTGTTTATGCTTGCTGGCAGCCTGTGTATAATTGACTAGGCCATACACTCCCATTACTGCTCGGAGAGGGGTTGTGTCTCTTGTATAAGTCAACAATATGTGAAATTTGCTTTCTGTGCCATTCAGGTCTGTTTCAAAACTGTATATGAACTTCTAGAAAGCTTCCACTCTTTTGGAGCTGGTCACCTGCTGGCTGCGAGTGGAAAATATGAATTATTCATATGTAATATTTTCTATTTACCTGATTCGTAAAAGATATTAAAATGACTAATTGTATTTTTAGTCTTGAATATAATGCATATAGTACATAAAGCAAATATATAATTAAAGCGGAGTTCCACCCAAAAGGGGAAGCTCCGCTTGTTCGCAAAACTGAACCCCCCCACCACTGCCACATTTGGCACGTTTAGGGGGGGGGTACCTGGTTTTGACAGGTACCTGCTCCGACTTCTGGGTAAGATCGCAGCTCGGTGATCTTACGAAATTTCCGCCCCCCTCCACAGAGGTCCCAGAAGATGGCAGAACCATTCAGAAAGTGCGGAGGTAACTGTGGTCATTGTTGAAGTGCTGAGTTATTAAAATCAGCATAGGTGCCTGCATTCCTGTTTATATATTTTGTAGATAATTCTTATGCCGCATACACATGATCGGAAATTCGGCCAGCAAAAGACCGATGAGAGCTTTTGGTCAGAAAATGTGACCGTGTTTATGCTCCATCTGACTTTTGCTGGCCGAATTTCCGCCAGCAAAAGATTGAGAGCAGGTTCTTAATTTTTCGGTCTGAAAAAGTTTCGATCGGAAATTCCGATCGTCTGTAGCAATTCCGACGTGCAAAAATTCCTACGCATGCTCGGAAAGAATTCAACGCATGCTCGGAAGCATTGAACTTAATTTTCTCGGCTCATCCAAGTGTTATACGTCACTGCGTTCTTGGCAGTCGAAAGTTGAGCGGACTTTTGTGTGACCATGTGTGTGCAAGCCAAGCTTGAGAAAAATTCCAACGGAAAAGCCATCCAAGATTTTTCCGACGGAAAATCCGCTCGTGTGTACACGGCATTAGAGTTTCAACATTCAAAACTCCTACTGCTCTTTACAACTGGTAAGTGAGGCTGCCCATCAAACCATCAAACTTAAGGACCAATCATTGGACAGAGAAGGGGGCAGGAATCCATAAACAAATACAGGATCTGATTAAGATTTTCACATCAGGTCATCCATTATCCAAGAATTATTGGGCACCATATATCCTATACTCCTACATTATGTGTATTACACTCTAGTTTTAAAATTAAGTTTGTTCTTTGATGTTTAGGTATGTGTATGTAATTTATCACTATTTATCGGTACCATATTAAAAGATCCAAGTGATATAATAAGTTCCTTCAGCTATATAAGAAAACTCAGTCCAACTTTTTCTCAACTACTTGTGAGGCCTTCAGTGAATATGAAAAGCAGTGCCTCAATGTGATATTTATTCTATTTAGAAGTTCTGAAAAATACTATTTGGAAAAATATGGTGCCAGCATATTACTAAAATATAGTGTTTGTAAATGGAATATACTTGGAACATACATAGCAGCCAGTATGTATACATTGATATCCTCTGGTGTCTGTAAAAGTACAAGGTAAACCTAAGATACTGAACAATATATAGTACCCATGCCAAAAAAATGGGCTTTATATCTGCCGAGGCTTAGATTGCAGACTTTCAGTCTTCCTGATCGGTTATCCTAGTATCTGTAGTAATAGACTATAGTCTCCAGTGGAGGCTGCAAAGGAGATGAAGTTGTTATATCACTCTAGTAAATGGCCTCTGTGATAAAGCATTCAGTACTGATTTTAAAGTGATACTAAGCACACACTGTTTAATTTACATTGTCCCTTCTATTTCTGTATGTGGATGATGGCACTGTAATTATTTTAATAAAATAAAACCTCTAAGTACCTTTTTCCTAATTCATATACAGCTGCCACATGGCCCAGATCTTTCCCAGCCTGTCTGCAGGGAAACATAAGCAGGAGGAGCTTCTAGTCCTCTACTGCTGGTCACATGTTCAAAATAAAAAAGTTTTTGGAATAAAGAGTAAAAATAAATAATTCATATCAATAAACTGTTCATAATTGTCATGCAAACATATATTTGAAATTAAATCTTTATTATTTTTTGGCAATAACATGGTGTGGGTGGATTTCTGCCAGTCACAGGCTGTGTAAAGCCTCTCCAGCCTGTGTCTTAGAATAAGAGGGAAGTGATTCCTCCAGTAACCACTTGCCTACAGGGCACTTATACCCTATTCCTGCCCAGGCCAATTTTTAGCTTTCAGCGCTATAGCACTTTGAATGACAATTGCGCGGTCATGCAACACTGTACCCAAACAAAATTGTTATAATTTTTTTTCACACAAATCTTTCTTTTGGTGGTATTTAATCACTACTGTTTTTTTTTATTTTTTGCTAAAGAAAGAAAAAAAGATTAAAATTTAGAAAAACATTTTTTCGTCGTTTGTTATAAAATTTTGCAAACAAGTGATTTTTCTCCTTCATTGATGTGTGCTGATGAGGTTGCACTGATGGGCACTGATAGGCACTGCCGAAACGGCACTGATGGACACTGAGGCGGCACTGGTGGGCACTGATGAGGCAGCACTGGTGGGCACTGATGGGGCCGCACGTATAGGTGTCACTAATGGGCTTTTTTTTTTGGAAAATTATTTTTGGCACTAATGGGCATTGATAGGTGGCACTGATGGGCACTGAGAGGTGGCACTGATGGGCACTTGTAGGTGGCACTGATAGGCAGCACTGACAGGTGACACTGATGGTGAGGTACTGATTGGAAGCACTGATGGACACTGATAGGTGGCACTGGTGGGCACTGATTGAATGCACTGGTGGGCACTGATAGGTGACACTGGTGGGCACTGATAGGCAGCACTGGTGGGCACTGATTGGCAGCACTGGTGGGCACTGATAGGTGACACTGGTCGGTACTGATAGGTGGAACTGGTGGGCACTGATTAGCTGCACTGGCGGGCACCAAGGCAGGGACCAATGTCCCTGTAACAGAAGCCGGTTACCGACTTTCTGTTTCTCTCCTCACGCTGACATGAGTTTACTTCCGTGATCAGATTTCATTGGCTGACAGCTGATCATGTGGTAAAGAGCCTGCTGTGATTGTCACTTTACCCTGTTCTGTGATCACCTGAGTTGGAAGGGTTCGCAGTCACAGAGCGCGCCGCCCTATTTACGACCTCCGGGCACTGGAAGCCTGTGCTGTAGCCGTCTTTCGGCTATAGCATGGGTGGAAAATGTTTAATCTATATGTAATATCCCGCCCCCATTGTGTTTAGCTGGTTAGTGGGCATGGAGGAGGAGGGAGAACTGAGCATGTGCACAGCTGCAAATTCCCTAGCCTAATTGGGGACATGAACAGAAGGTGGAGATAGGGAACAGCATGATCAACCAGTTTTTTTGCAGAATACAGAAAACAAATCTCATAGTGACTTAGTGAGTATGAACAGCATGTAATACACTGTTTATTGATAGTTTTTTATGATGAGGGTTTAGTGACACTTTAAGCAATGGGTAGAAACTAAGGCATATATTTGCTGTTTTCTGTTTACCAGTTTTGGGACCTAAGGTTCTGGATACAATTTAAAGAATATATAAATCCAACACTCTTGAATCTGCAGTTATTTTAACTTGCAGTCTTCTAGCACTAAAAGTGTCAGCGCTATGCGCCAATCAGCTTTTAGTGCATTGAATAGTGCTGTCAAACTAACACTGGAACTTGATAACAGGAGAAGAGAGCAGAGTGAGTTGAGTTATGGTTTCCTCATTGGGCTGCTGCTCATTTATCGTCCAATCATAGGCAGGAGCAAGCCCCTAGTCAAGCTATACTGGTAAACTACAAGGACCTGGCTATGTTATCTGGCAATGTGCCTGGATAAAAATCATATGAACAGAATTAGTCTTTTGGTAGGTAGACAGTTTACAAATATGTATTTCATATGTGTGTTTAGTTCTATGCCTGAAGGCCATCTTTGAACTGTCCCTTTAAAACGATTGACATGCTGTCCGTCACCCACATTAAATGCTTTAGCACAGGGCTTGCTTTCAAAATAAGATGTCAAAAGAAAAGCTGATTTCAAGGTTTTTACGCATCCAGTTTGCTATCATTTCTGGTACACATTCAAAAAATCTTGGCGAAATAAAGCAGGACTGTGTATTGTGTTTTATAAGATAAACCTGGTCACTGCCCAGGAAGAAAACAAATATTAAATTGATTAGAGTGCAGCCTTTCCATTAAACGCTTTCACTTTTTCCCCAGAGTCAAGCCAGAAGCCATTTAAAAGGAAGAGGTCTATCATAAACTGGACCTTTTGGCGTGGTTCTAACACTCATCTGGACAACATCCCGCTCTCTCCAACCTCCTCAACTCCTGGAAAGCTGTTTGGACTGTCATTGCCAACCATATGTGAGAATGACAACCTGCCCAAAGCCATAATGGTGAGCAGCAAATCCTGAAACTGCTTCTTGGGAAGCACGTAAGATACTGGCACAACCCTCATCACATGATAAAACACTTCGGAAATGTATCAGATGGTAAAGCATATGTAAACTATCTTATTTTCTCCTTATATTTTACCCAAGAACAAAAAAGGGAAGCAAGCACCATGAATAAACTGCAACTAAGCCCATTTTTATTAAATGATCAAGTAGTCACATGACCGCTATGCAACTTTTCTACTCTTCAAGGGCAGTGGGGGTACTAAGTCTCAGTCTAAGGCAGTTTGTTGCTTAACTTGATATGTGTCACCAGATTGCTGTGTGCTTAGATGACAGCAAGATTCTGCCGCTGTCAGGCAATCGCTTATGACCACCCTGGCAGGTATTGCTACCTGATATGTGGGCTGCTGAGTACAGGACAGGGAGGGCACAGCATGCATTAGACTGTGCACGGGATTGGGTATGAAGGGTGACAACACTGATGGGGGTTTCCCATTGACTGGTTTGTTAATTACAATTGTCAGCACATCAATGCACTTTATATGTGTGGACCATTGATTTTTTTTTTTTTTTTTTAGGGGGGGGGGTGTCAAACTCCATTTCATCGCAGGCCACATCAGCATTATGAGTTCCCTCAAAGGGCTGGTTGTATCTGTAAGACTAGATGTCCAGAGCAAGCCGCCCCACCGTCAGAAGTAAGGAGTCTCCCTCCCCTCCTCCTTACTTTGTGCTGCTGCTGGAAAGAAGCGGGGTAGAGCTAGGAAGCAGAAAATGCAGGGTCTGGAGCAGGAGCAAAAGAGGGCAGGAGTCAGCTGCTGAAGTCTGCTTAATGCTGAGACTGGTGAGGCGGAAACAAAGGGGTGCTGTGGCTACAGATGCCCAGGATCTTTAGGAGGAGTCCAGTCCTCTTTGCTGCCAAATACTGAGACCGGTGGGGTAGAGAACAGCCTCCCTTTGGCTGCAAAGAGAAATGCAGGATCTGGCGGAGAAGTTCTATTGTCCTCTCTGCTGCCAACTGCTGAGACGAGGTGATGACGGAGACAGATGGGGGTGCAGCTGCAGAAGAGGTGCGGGGACCAAATTAAATGGCCTGGAGGGCCAGATTCGACCTGCGGGCCTTGTGTTTGACACATGTGGCATGGGACAATGTAATTTCTAAATACAGACCTGTAGCATAGCTTTTTCTGAGAGAGTAGTATCTAGTTATGTTTAAATGTAATCATATTTATATCCTTATTGAGTTGTCAGTACATTGTCTTTGCTGCACTGAAATCCGAAGCAGTGTTGTCTGCCATGCCAAGGTTCCCTTGTGGACTACTATGGTATGGAGATAGGGGTTGTACTCCTAACACACGTCCTGCTCTAGGGTGACAACACTGCTCTCTCATAGATACAGTACAGTGTGCGAACATTATAAATGGTGTGTAATACTGTCAGGATCACTAGAAAAAAATAAAGAAAAAAAGGCAGAAAAAATGAATGCCACCACCACATCTAAGGACTGGTAAACTGCATTTTTTCCATTTTTGTTCTTGAATTTACATACATTATGATATTAGTTGCTAGAGGACACTACTGTTGGCCGTGGTTAGGTTGTCACCCATTCCAGGCACTTCCATCTATTTGTACCGTCTCACAGAAGATGGAAATTAATTTTAAAAGCAGTCAGCAACTTTAGATCAGCCTTCTTATCCGTGGTATTTTGGCATCTTACTAACTGATTAATTTGCCCTGTGAGGTTTATACACAGCACACGACAGAAGAACATTTCTCTTAGTAGCTGGAATGACATGGAACGTCGCCTCTCCAGACTTAGAATAATTCCTAAATCGATTCAATGAAAACATATCTGTTTGATACAGCGGCTAGTTAATGGGACTGTCTTTTAGAATAATAAATGAATCTTAATCTACAATCATTTTCTGATGTGTTGTACGTGGCTGAGAAATGTTGCTGTTAAACCTTGGCTCGACTGTAAGGAACTGGCACTGTTTCTGAAAAGACCAATCATGTAGAGAGAAAATTCCTAAGTTGTATATTGCTTGTGCTAAATGTTCATGTGAGATGATGTATCACTGCACTGTCTGTACGTGACTGTGTAAGCATAGGCTAAACTCTAATACCAAACCTAAATCTGCTGGGTACTGTGTTATATCTACTACAAGACTGGATGGTATATTAAAAAATGAGATGAGATAAAAAAATTGTCAGGTGGTTTAATTTTTTAGCATCAATCATAAATACAAAAAAAAAATGGCTGGACCAACATTTTAAAAGTTAGATTTGCAAGACAACTTGTTAGTAAGATGAGTTAGTAGGAAGATTTCAGCTGTATCTTGGAAAATATTGTATCCCCTACATATATACATTTTAAATATATTCAGCTATGAATATGTCTTTACTTTGATACACCATAAATACTAATATGTAAAGTCTGCAATTTGACCTATAAATATATCTAGGAAAAAATGAATAGCGCTTAAGTGAAAAATCTCATACGAATTTCAAAGTACAATTCCGTGATATACAAATAGTTTCATATAATAAAACTATTAAAATCAAAAAATTAAAATATAAATATAAATATAAATCACCCTAGTGAAAAAGTGATAAAGTATATATATATATATATATATATATATATATATATATATATATATATATATATATATATATAGTGATGCAAAATATATAGTCCAAACTTGTAAACAATAACGTGAAAACAAGAAGCAAAGTATCTCTTCAAAGTGTGTCTTCAGTCCAAAAATCTTCAAAAAAATCTTGAAACATCCACCACACCACGTGCTCTGTGACACCTCTCCCTCTGAAGAGCAAACTCACCAAATCACAATGCCTCCCACTCTCGTGTTTGGCTAAAGCGCTTTTTTCCCACTCCAGGGGTTAATAGTGTCCGTCCACTCGTTCAGTTTATTGCATGTTAGTGTGACTCCATATGTAAGAAAAATAACATAGCGTAATAAAATTCAACCAGTTTACAGTTTTTCTCTATTGTTTTGGCTCATTTCTTGAAACAGAAATTACATTCTCAAAACTCTAAGATCATTTGGCTAAACAGTCTTACAGTTCAGCACAACACTATAACTGACGTGCAAAAGCTCATATCTCTCCCAAAACTGTTCACTCATGCTTCAAAACCATATTCCTTTCCCATATAAAGAGTCAGTGCACCCAAAATGGCAAAGATTCTTCTCAATTGCTTTGGCTCATTTCTTGAAACAGACCAGACATTCTCAACTCTCTTGGTGCTTTTGCCAAAATAACCTGGATGGTTCTGCACAACACCATGGTTCACCTTCAAAAGCTCATATCTTTCCCAAAACAGTTCATTTATGTGTCAAAAATAAATTTCTTTCTCATTCAAATAGTCAGTGCCCCCAAAATGATTCATCCCTTTGGCATTGTGTAAGCACTGCAAGTCAAAATGTTTAGATGCTTTGTCTCTATGGCAGAGGACCATTGAAATATCCCTCATGTCCACCTTTCAGTCTTAGCCCAGTCCTTCATTGACAATGGTTACTGTACAGTTTTGGTCTAGCTAACTGAATACAATTGTGTATAAAACTGAAAAAAAAGAAAAGATTTTAGGCTGCATTCACACCTGAGCGTTTTGTAGCTTGAAGCCTGAAGCTACAAAACGCTAGAGGGGAAAAAATACATTATTCTCTATGGAGATGGTTCACATCTCCACTCCAAAACGCCTGAAGCCCTACGCCTGAAGCTCAAACAAGTTCCGGACCCTTTTTTGTCGCGCGAATCGGGCAGATTTGGGCGTTTTTAATCTTTTTACATTGGTGACCTTTTGCTCTGCACAAAATTCGCGGCAAAACGCGGTAAAAAACGCAGCGAATCGCGGTAAAAAACGCCGCAAATCGCGGTAAAAAACGCCGCCAAAAAAGCCGCAATTCGCGCGATTTTCTGCCTGAAAAGCTACGCTCAGGTGTGAATGCAGCCTTAGGGTAAGAGTAGCCTTCAAGGTTTGACATCACACATTGCACTCATACTGCCAAGGAAAAATTACTTTACTTCCATACATCAGAGTAAAAAGAAAATGTATACAGCATAATATACAGAAATATAAACACACAAACAAAAAACAAGGAAAATTAAATTTAGCCTACAATGCTGTAAATAAAGCTTGAGTTTCACAACTACTGTAACATCTCTTCACTGGCCACCGTCCTCACCCTCCTGCCCATCCACACGCTGCTGTCTGTCTGGCCACAGATTCTGGTCAACATCGCAGCGTATATCCTCCCTTGCAATGCAACTAGGGAATAAACGGCGTGCATGTCGCAACCATCCCCTACACTGATCTCCTGTAATATCCTCACAGGCAGCGTCCATTGCATGGAGCAGGGACCTCTGATCTTGAGCCCGATGCTCATACACTCTCCACCTCCAAGCGGAGAAAAACTCCTCAATAGGATTGAGGAAAGGAGAGTAAGGTGGTAGGAACACCATATCCATCCTTGGGTGAGCAGTGAACCAGGCCCTGATAAGCGGGCCACGATGGAAATTCACATTGTCCCATACAATTATATATTGTGGTAGGTGACGCCCTATGAGACCTCTCTCATTTTCAGGGATCAAATCCAAATGAAGGCGGTCCAAGAAGATGAGGAGCTCCTGTGTATTGTATGGGCCAAGACTGGGGATGTGAGTGGCCACACCATTCTCAGAAATGGCAGCACACATTTGCCCCCTCGCTGACCTGGGACATCCACCGTGGCCAATAAAATTACGGCCACGTCTTCGGCCCTTGGCCAGGTTGAAGCCAGCCTCATCCACAAACACGAGTATGTGAGAGGTCTTGTTTCCTTCCAATGCCATTATTCTCTACAATAGAGTAAAACAAGAAAACATCAAATTAGTCATACAGAAGAGTCATACACTGCAGTTTGTAACGCCGAGCGCTCCGGGCATCCCCTCCACCCCGGAGCGCTCACGGCGGTCTCTGCCCTGCAGCGCCTCGGTCAGCTCCCCTGACCGCAGGCGCTGCTTTGTTTCCGGGATGCGATCCTCGGTCCGCCCGGGGATCGCATCCCGCTCCTCTCACCTGTCCCCTGCAGGCTGTCTTCGGCGTGCGCGCGCCCCCACTCCCCAGGCGCGCGCGCGCGCTACTCCGCCCCCAGTTAAAGGGCCAGTGCACTATCAATTAGTGCCTGGTCCAATTACAGTTTTCCCAATCCCATTAAAAACCCACTTCCCCTTCCTGTTCTCGCCGGATCTTGTGTTGCCTTAGTGCCCAGTGAAAGCGTTTGTGTGTTTTGCTCCTTCTGTGTATCCAGACCTTTGCTGTTGCCCCCGACTACGAACCTTTGCCACCTGCCTTGACCCTTTGCTACGTTTGACCTTGCCTCTGCCTAATCCTTGTGTACCGCGCCTGTCTCAGCTGTCAGTGGGGTCGAGTTGCTATTGGAAGACACGACCTGGTTGCTACCGCCGCTACAAGTCCATCCCGCCTTGCGGCGGGCTCTGGTGAAAACCAGTAGCAACATTAGAACCGGTCCTCCAATACAACCCCTGCTATCGCCCCATTGGCATAGGGGATCCACCTCCTGTTCCCCGCCGTACCCGGTACGTGACACAGTTACAGACAGTTACATAGGAATGTTCTATGTTCTACACAAGTTCAATATACTACTGGCCAGTATTCCAGTGGTTCCAAACCTGGGGTACATGTACCCTATGCAGAGGTACTACAGGGGTATTTGACAGAAAGGGGAGGGGAAAAATTATCAACGAGTAGACTTACTGAAATGTTATGCCCCGTATCTTATTCCGATGGAAAAAGTCCAATCGGATTATGTTGTCGGAAAATCCGATCGTGTGTAATTTTCGCCGGAAAAAATTTGAGAGCAGGATCTCTAATTTTCCGACAACAAAATCCGATCAGACTTTTTCCGACCGTGTGTAGGTAATTCCGACGGACAAAGTGCCACGCATGCTCAGATCAAATTACCAAACCAAAGCTATTGGCTACTAGCCTCTACGTAGTTTTGTTGTACGCAACGAACGTCACAACGTTCAGAATGATCGTATTTTCCAACAACTTCGTCGGACCGTGTGTATGCAACACCAGCGTCGGACAAAATCCGTCAGAAAAAATCTGACGGATTTTGTGGTCGGGATTTCCGACCGTGTGTACGGGGCATTACTCCTCTTCCTCGAGCAGGCAGTTGCCCTTGTTCATTTACTTGGTTAGGTGCCTCCATGTTCAGAAATTGTACTGGTCCTGCATGGTCAAGCTCTATATATACATGTTTGGCAGCATTCACAATCATGGACAGCACCTGTCAGGTAACTAAACATACTGTTTGATCGGTCATCTGAGACCAACTCCAACTCCTCCTACGTTAGTCAAGTTGTAGTTGCACCTGACTGTCAATTGCTGTAATAATTTTATCAAATGTTCCAAGAGATTCATATATGGTATTCATGGTATTATGTTCCTGAATAATTTTGACAATTGAACAGACTATTGTGCATGTGATGACTTAAACAATGAAATTACGCTGACACGTTTTGGAGTGAACGACCATTAGACTGAGAATTGATAATCAGTTTAGATCAACAAGATATATTTACTTGGAAATTGTGCTAAATGTAGGCTACGTGTACTTAATCATTTGAAAGATGTACTGAGACATTGAGACATGTACTGAGACATTTGCAACTTGAAGAAATGAATGAGAAATTCAATTCAGTTGTGAACAATTGCCAAGTGGTTTGGAGATTTGTCCATGTTGTTTTGAGAATGTCATTTCTGTTTCAAGAAATGAGCCAAAACAATGGAGAAAAACTGTAATATATTACACTAAAAACTTCCAATGGTAAAACTCACATTTCTCCAAATAAAATCACAGCAAACGAACTCAAGTGGATAATAGTATACTGCGGCCACGGCGGATCAGAGGTGTGCGCTCAACAATTGTATCTCACCCACTCCTAGGCCTCTCAGTTACAAGCAGAGCAGTGTCTCACATCAGTAAGGCCCCTTTCACACTGGGGCGGTGAGCCGCGGTGACGGTAAAGCAGCGCTATATTTAGCGCTGCTTTACCGTCGTTTTCACCGCGGTTTTCGGCCGCTCGCGGTGCGGTTTTACCCCCGCGAGCGGCAGAAAAAGGGTTAAACACCCCCCGCAGAGCGCCGCCGTAGCGGCGTTTTGCGGCGGTATTGCCGCGGTTTTACCGCAGTGTCCCATTCTAATCAATGGGAAGGAGCAGTATAGGAGCGGTGAACACACCGCTCCTATCCCGCTCCAAAGATGCTGCTAGCAGGACTTTTTTTGTCATCCTGCTGGCGCACCGCTCCAGTGTGAAAGCCCGCCGGCTTTCACACTGGAGTTAAAGGGGCCGGATTTTTTCATGCGGTGAACAGGCGCTATTTTTAGCGCTGCACCGCATGAAAAACCCCCCGGTGTGAAAGGGGCCTTACAAACAATTGTCCTGTAGCCACGCCCCGACATGTTTCGTCGTAATGACTTCCTAATAGACCCCATGAGCCAAGCCAATGTATGTACTCTAACAACTAACCTATTTACATCTAATAGACTAGAGGGTGCTACATTGATAATGCATGTACATTTTTTATTTTATTTAGGATATGCTCTCTGTACTTTGCCAAGATGGACCATTCACAAGAGGCATCTTCAGGCGTTCAGCAAATGCAAAATCCTGTAAGGAAATGAAGGAGAGGCTCAATGCAGGATTCCATGTTGACTTTGCTTGTGAATCTATCTTTGTCACCGCTTCAGTGCTGAAGGTATGAAAGGATGAGACTCGATCTATATTGCCCTCTAGAATTTGGCTTATCTCATCTGCCTTTCTGGTCCCACCTAGGGCTGTATTTATGTTTTCTTGAAGCGGTAGATAACGTGTTAATTTTTTTTTGGATCCCCTCTAGCTTTATGCCATCAGTATGCACATTATGACAGACTTACCTGTCAAAGGAAGACCTTTAGCACTGCGCTGTCAGTGTGAGGGCACTGTCATCTTTACCCAGTCTTCCTTCTGGGCTCACTCCGTTCAGCCACCGAAATGGCCGGACTGCGATGATGTCACTCCTGCACATGGGAGTCACAGAAAACTGCACCCAGTTTTCACCATGTCAAAGAGTTGGTACGGTAATGTATTCTGAGCTGCCCCTGCGTGGCCTAGTGTACATCACCGCTGACAGCCAGGAGTAGGAATTTATGGCATAAGAGACCACCATTTTATTTGTGAATTTACTGTGTACCTTGAGTTGAGCTTTAAACCAGAAATAATTATTCCTTTTAAAAATGTCTATATAGTAAATGTTATACACAAATAAAAATATAATAAAAATATAAAAATAAAAATATAGCAACATGTCCAAAAAAAAATTCCAGGTAAAACCTGGGCCTAACTGCTGTTCATGACCTAACAAGGAACATGCAGAAAAAGGAGAGTGCAGAGTGACAGAAAAATAAGCTCATCGGTATGCTGCTTCTCCTTTCACTGTTTAGTTACAGGCTGAGAAGAGGGCCAACATTTGGAAGGCATTGTTTTGGATTAGGATTGCATTTACAACATGCAAATGGCCATATTTACTTGCAGAGGATGCACAGTTGTTCTATACATCCATGTGCAGGCAGTCCTATTGATGTCTGATGGCTGCACAGACACAATAGCTGCTTCCAAATTGACTTCTGTGTGGGTGTGGGGGCTTGCGAATGCATGTACCCGAATGCAGACAGTATGAGTTTGGGGACATGCACCCATACGGATGTCAAATTGGGAGCCATGGTTGTGTCCATGTAGCCGTACAAGACTACTACACGTGGATGCACACAAAACCTGCAGGCAAATGCAGCCCATGGCATGAGTGTATGCTTAAGTACACCCGTGTGAATGAGGCCTAAGTGTTGCTTAATTGTGAGGCGGAAAATCAGGTTTCCTGCACTCAGACAGGACCATGTTATGTGGCACAGCTTTTTAAATCTTATGACTGGATGGATAGAAATACAAATCATTTGACAAGTAAACAGCTCTCATACAAGTATTTAATCTGTGTATGTAGTTGTGATTTCTGGCATCCACTAACTTTCTTAGTTCGCCTAGATTAGACTTTTTCTTCTCAGTCATACGTGCCTACATCTGTTTCTAAATTCCTTCATGCTCAGTCCTGACATTTGTTTCTTCACACAGGACTTTCTGCGCAACATCCCCGGCAGTGTCTTCTCATCCAAACTTTATGATAAATGGGTTTCTGTCATGGACCACGGAAGTCCAGCTGAAAGAATAAAGGCTGTTAAGAAGTAGGTGCCAGATTATCCTCTGTTTGTAAGGCAGTTGGCAAACAAAAGATATAATATTGTGTCTTTCCTTGTAAAATTTTAAAATATGCCTACAAAATACACTACCATTCTAACCCATAAGTCAGACCAGAAAAAGACAGATTGATTGGTTCGTCAGGATACAGCATCAGCAATCATTTCGTTTCATGGAGAGGATTATTTTATTTTCAATTCAGTAAAGTACATTGAGGGTCACATGAATTCAAAAACTAAATTGTGACACTCAGTCTCTGACCCAGAATTTTTTTTATCCCCCCCCCCCCTGTGCTGTTTTCTTATATATTATTATACACCTTCAAATGTATTCACTGTTTTAACTAGGCATTAGTGAAATTATATTCCCTTTTGCTTATTTGCCTTACCTTGTAATGATGGGCTCATCTTGTTGTTGTTGCAACTTGTAGTGTCATGGCTTATCGATCCTGCTATGTCCACGTATTCATTCATCTAGCCTGTCCCAAGCTTATCCTTATTTGCTAAAGAGTCATGCACCCAATTGATGTCTAGCCATTTCCTCTGTGTTGCATCACAAATGTGAGAGTGCTAATACTGCATGGTTATTTGCTCTGTCTGCTTGGTCTATGTCAGATCTGATTACTGGTAAAGAAGTATGGCCAAAGTCTTTTTTGGCCATACTTCTCCTATGGATCACAGGAGTGCAGTTATTTCTGTACTCCTGTGACCCGTTTTCAGCCTACAGCGGGCTGAAGTCTGGTGTCAGCTGACATCAGAGAGCCGGTCCAGGCTCTGAATAGTCCCCATTTGGACGGGATCCACCCGGAACCCTGGACCGGCAGCTGGCTCAACCCGAGCCAGCTGCACCCCTCCACAGCTCCAGTGAGTGTGGGGGGCGGGGGGTGGCAGAGCAAAGAGCCAGAGACTGACAGTCATGTTCTGAGCCAGAGGGGAACAGATGCAGTATCAGATCAATGCTGCATCCACTGAGGTGAGTATATCTATTTTTTCCAAACCCTGAACTTCTCTTTAAAGCTTTTACCCCAAGAGAACTAGACCGAGAGCCCTAGGGATTGTGGGGTATGTAGTAGAAAGTGTCAGTTCTCACACTACAGACAGTGGTCATGCATTAACCTGTGCGCACTGCCACATGCCTCATGTTTAGAAACAAACATCATCTGTCACCGGAATGTGAACATTTACTTATCTGCAGTATAGGATGTGTTTACAGGGCAATGCACATCTTATGCAGGTGAAAAACTCAAGGTGCCTTTAAACCATGCTTTTGTTGTAGTAAAGCCATACTGCCTTTTTTAAATAGACCATGCAGAGTTATTGCCAAATTCCCATACCCACAAAGCTGAATCTTTCTAATCATGTTTAATTTTTGTTAGCAATCCTTTAAAGTAATTACTATACCATGTTTTCCTATTGCAGGTTGTTGGAGAAGCTTCCCCAAATAAATGTCACTTTACTATACTACCTGTTTGGGGTTCTGCATTGCATTGAGCAACGTTCTGACACCAACCAAATGACAGCCTTCAATCTGGCAGTGTGTATTGCTCCTAGCCTGCTTTGGCTGCCAAACCTTTCTAGTCCGGAAGCAGAGGGCGAGTTCACAAGAAAGGTAACATTCAGCAAAAAAAGCAAAACACAGTGTGTGACAACTGATACTGCGATTTTTGCATATGTGTAAATCTTAATGCTTTGGCCCTCACGATCACCCAGTACTTCTACATGGTGTGTGCATTGTAGTATCACCCCTTACTGTCCCCTTCTCCTCCACCAGTCCCCCTCTGTGCTCCTCCAGGCTCCTCTGGACCCCCTCCGTGCTTCTGTCCCCCTCCATATGCTCCGCTCCTTTCCCCCTCCATGCTCTGCTTCGGTCCTCCTCTGTGCTCTGCTCCGTGCTCCTCCGCCCCCTTTGTACTCGATCTGTCAGGATGGAGAGTGGAGGATGGAGTCTGTAAATCTGTCATTTACCGGCTCGTTCCTTTTCCGAATGAACAGAGATCACTGACTCTGTCCATTCATAACTGAGCATTGTAAACTGTGTTTACGATGCTTCAGTTTATGAATGGAGCCTCTGTCTCCTGTCCATTCATCTCCAGTGCAGCTGAGGCTGCAGAGAAAGGGACTGGGGAATCTGTGTCCTCAGTCCCTTTCCCTGTCTCAAAAGGGAGATGTCAGGGGTCTGTTAAGACCCCTGATATCTCACCAAAGCCCCCCAACAGGGCTGAGAAAAAATAAAGAATTGTAATAAATAAATATTTTAGAACATTTTCCATCTTGTTCCTTCAAATTTTCCAGGCACTGCGGTCAAAAACCAACGTTGATTTGACCCCACTAATGTTTAGAAAAATGAACAAGCTTTCTTGCAACGTTCTATCAATGAAAAATATCCATTAAAATTCGGTTTATGTATATCCAGCTTTACATTGGTGAATTAGGGCAGGGTGCGAGACCCAGCCTCGTGTGTCCATCAAGAGGTTGATGCCTGATTCACACCTTGCCCCATGGTAGACAATACCCCAAAGGGGAGCCAGGCAAATTGAAAAACCAGAACCTCTGGTTTTCTGACCCAGTCTCCTTATATACAGGGTTATTGCAGCCACACCTGTTACTCCTGTGCAATTCCACTGCAGTAGTCCCTGAAAGCCATAGTGAAGTTGGGTTTCTTATGTAAAATAAAGATCACCTGACTTATTATAAATGTGCAGGAGTCTGGCTTCTACAAGTCTCACCCCTGTGCCATAGATGTGTTGTGGTTGGTGCAGTGCCGCTTCACACACCTGAATAAAAGGATATGAACCAACCCTGCAGCACACAAGAGCCAGGCACAGCAGTTCACACATAGCCCAGATAGAGTTAAAGTCCAGCACCAGCCAAAATGCTGTTTTTCTTAAAGATTTTATTATTTTATTTCTCTCTGTGTAGAAGATTTCTCCACAGTTCTTCTCCAGGTGTTGGGTATCAGAACAGAAATTTCAAAGGAGTTTTCCCCAATAGGAACTCAGGCCTACCTCTGGTAGGCTTATATTGCTGTCTGTGCCTCTACTGGGGAAATTTCTCCCCACTTCTTTTCCAAGTGACATGTGTCAAACAAATAGGAAGTGGGAGGAATTCTCCTCATCAGGCATGCATAGAACATTTAAAACCTGTTATCATACTTCCTCAATAAAGTTGTTTTTTAATTGCTATGCTCGGTATCATCCCTGTCTTGTTAAAATGCTGTTTTAGAGGGAATCCTGATGTTTGCAATGCATCTCATGTATTGTTTTCTCACTTTACTTCCAGGTGTCGGTACTTGTACAGTTTCTAATTGAAAACTACTGTACAATATTTGGGGAGGACCTTTCATTATTGTATGCCAGCTTGTCAGCAAAGGACGACAATAGAGAGGACAGTTCAGGTACTAAACTTCCATAGTAGAATAATACAATATCAATAACAGAAAATTGAATACTTTCCTCTCCGGAATTTTCCTTTCCTGGTTCCTATTCATGGCAACATAGATATAAATGGTTGCTCCGCCCACAGCCAACTGACAGATTGTCTCAGATGAAACGTTTGCCATAGCTGCCCATAAAGAAGCAATTCCTCTGGTCGAATGTGCATTCACAGCTTTAGGAATAGGAAAACCACTAGCCTGGTATGCTGTTTGTATTATGCACACAATCCATCCTGCTATTGTCCTCTTAGAGGGTGCCTGACCCCCTCTTGCTTGGATGGGAACTATAAACAGCCTCTTATCTTTGCGAAATGGTACTGTAGTGGAGACGTAGCACCTCAAGGTCCTTGCCGCATCCAGTTCAGGAAACTTGGATGAGCCTTGCTCCTCTAGAAAGTCTGGCAAAACCCATTCTTGTCCTAGAGATGGAGGACAGAAAAAAGAATGGAGTGAGTGGGTAGCTCTCTTTTTTTTTTTATAAAGTTAAAAATAGACCTTGGGTTGGATGTGGGCAGAGCAACCAACCAACCATGTGTATGCTGCCATGGAGGATAACAAATGTGTTTCTATAATATGAGTTGTAAAATTAGAATAAGGAGCCTATGGTATATAGGACAATGATGTGACATGACTTTTTCAACTGATGTAAGGAACATTAGAGCATCTCTCATAATAATGAGGATTTGAAAAATTTACACATGAGCAATTTTTAATGACAAAGTCCCTAATAAGTTACAATGTAACTTCATTCTGTTTAAATGGTTTGGCAGAACAAAGGTGCATATACACACAGATCGTTGTCACTCAGTCTGGCCTATTTCTGCTGGATGGTTTACCAGGTTTATCTCATGGTTTACCAGACAGTAATTAAAAATATATGACATTTGAAGAGGAAGTCTCACAGGAAATATTGTCTGCTCTCACTGTCCCCTAGGGGACAAAGTTCATACAGAACTGTCTTGTATTTTAGGTTTTGCGGATGCTGAGCTAGTATGGAGAAGGGGACCAAGCGCTACAAGCTTCTTCTCTGTGTTTACATAGTATACAGATATTCTAAGGCTGGCATGCTGCTAGCTTACTGTTGGAATGGTGAACAGGGGATGCAGGGCTGTAATAAAAATGTCTCTGCTGTAGGGGGGCTTATCCATTTCTTCACTATCCAAAATGAAATAAAAAGTTTTGGCTTTGGATATATTTTAAATACAATCATGGAAGTGAAATCTAAAATTGCTTTAAGGTTAGAGGTAACAGTAATAACTTATAACATGTACGTTCTGAAAATACTTTATAGTTTCCGTATATGTAACAGTTAATGTTATTGGACAGCAGAATAACAGCTTTGAATAATGTTGATGTCTATAGACTGTATTATTTTAACCTTCAGAATTTAATGGCATTGGTTTATTTTTATTTTTTTTTCATTATTATTATTTTCTAGATCTTTGTTCTTTTAAACATATTGACTCTTCGTATGACAGCCTGGAGAATGAACTTAATGACGATGGAGATTCCCCATACAGTAGCTTACCTACAAAGATGAGTCATGAAAACCGCAGCAGAGACTCTGTTTTGACTCTGAGTGACTGTGATATGGACCAGGCCTACCATGAAGAGACGCGGACCTATGGTTGTTCTAAGACCTCACCCCTGAAGATGTCAGCAGTTTCTCATCATCGATCAGTGTTATATGAGCAATCTGAGAATGAATCTCTGTGCTCAAACACTTCAGGATATTCCTCCACAACAGATGTGAGGAGGCATCGGCGATGCTCCGAACCGGCCATTGGAATCCTGGCATCCAGGTTCAGCCAGCTTAATGAATCTCCACAGGAGAATAACTCAAGTTGTGATGCACTTCTCTCCCAGTCAGCAGATGATTATCTTAAACAACATCGCTATTTGCAGGTTGAAGGGCAGAAACTGATTAATCGCAGCGTAACTTTAGGTATTGATGTCTCCAAAGCTAACAGTAAAAAACAGACAAATGACAAAAAGAGCACTCCTAATAGACTTCTGCCACCTAGTGCACTGAGGCTAAACATTTGCTCTCGGACTAGTTGCTCCAGCTTGTCTTCTCCGGGAACATCTCCATCAGGATCTTCAATGAGTTCCTTGGACAGTGCTTTTTCCCACTTCTCTGATTATGTGGTGGTGAATCCAAATGAAGTGCCATCAAACTTTGACTGTACTATAAGGCAACACACAAAACTACTGGAACTCAGTCCAGACTTCCTGAGTATTAACTCCTTATCAATAGTTGATCATGATAATCAGCCTAATGAAAGTTCTGCTCTTTCTACGAGAAAAATTGAAACCGAGTGGCCAAGCCACAAAAGTCCTGTCAGCACTCAACCAATTATGTGGTTAAAAAATGGCAAATCTGGTGTGAAGAGCTCCAAAAAAAAGGAGAAATCAGTGACACACGTGGACTGCTGTAAAACAGATGGAAATCATACCACTAAAGGACTAACTAAATCTGAAATTTCAGAATGTTCCTTCTTTGTTGAACAAATTGTGCCAAATTTAGACTGTGAAACAAAGAACCGAATCATAGTGCAAAGGCCAAAAGAACTCAAAGAGGATGGGCCTCTAAGTTGTACTGCAAGGTTTCGGGAGGAAACAAGTATCCAGAAACCTTCACAAAAACCTCATATAGCAGAGAGATGCTTGACAGACAAGAAAGGAAATGGTGAAAAGGATGTGGAATGCAGCGAATTCCTTTTCCCATCTCCAGTATCCATAAACATTGAGTTATCGCCAAACAGCCAAGATAGCACACTAATGCCACAAACTGTTTTCTTTGGTCAAAATATTGCACTGTTAGGCCGGAGAAACCGAAGAAAATCTACAAACTCTTACATTTTAGAGGAGCCTGTGCTTCTCAATTCCAACCTGAAGTCTTCTAGTGAACACTCTGTCCACCAGGCGGAGGATAAGTCATCTTGCTCAAAACAAGAGATCGCCAAAACATCACTTGGTAGGGACATCAGCATTCTTGTTACTGGCTTCAAGAAGAATAAAGTGTTACCTGCTAATGTGGATACTGGGGCCAAAATTGCCAACTGTGACTTGGTGAAAAATTTTTGTGTATCTCCAAAACTGAGCACCAGCACAGGAGACTTAATCCTGCAGCCAGATCTACCTAAGCCTGTAAAAGGCACAGAAGACTATGACAATGCCATAAAACAAAACAGCCAGGACTGGTCTGCAAAACGCTGCAGCGATCCCAAGTTTGAAGAGATAGACCAAAGATTTTTCACTGAGGAGTCCTATGTGTGAAGATAGATCATTAAAACAGGTGTTTTTTTTTTAGGGGACCTTGTTTTTTCGAACTTACAAATGAGCTTTGTTTTTGGAAGAGTCACTTTTGCGTGTAATTTATGCGAACGAATGTAGTGTGCTTTTAAAAGGAGAATTAGACAGTATTTTAATGTTTTTCTGAGGGGAGGGACAGTAAATGTTTTGACATAAGTGAAAATGTTGACTAAAGGCTTATTCTCGAGAGCATTATTTATTCCACTAACCTACATATTAGTATGCCTGTGTATAGCAAGAAAATATTTTCTGCAGCATTTCAACAGGGGTTGTTAATGTAACTTTGTCTTAAGGTTTACATTTGGCAGAATTAAAAAAAAATCTGTACATTTCTCCAGTACATGCAAATTTCTTATGTTTTATTCCTTTAAAAATGCAGCATGTACAGAAAAAATACCTATTGATCTGCCAGAAATCCAGTGTGTCCCTAACTTCCTTTTTGGGTTGACAACGCAGTGCCTTTTTCTGCACTGCAGCGCCAACTTAATGCAACACTGTAACTTTGCCCATTCAGGGTAGTATTGCCTTGTCTGCAGATAGTCCACCCCCATTCCCCCAGGCTTTTAAATTTGCTGGGCCATGCTTCGTTGCTGCCTCTCTACTGCAGTATCCCAGCGTGACAACACCCCCCTTCCCTTCCTCAATCTATGTGACAGTGCATGGGCATGGTAACTGGCTGCCCAAGCCAGACTACTGTTACATGGGGGAGGTCACATGCCCCCATGCAGCCACACTCCATTAGCTAATGCTCAAGCTACATGCAACCTTGGCTTGATAAGTATAACTGTCTGGTGTGGTGGGCTATCTGCAGACAAATTTACTTTACCTTGAATGGGGGAAGTAACAGTCTCTCTTTAAAGGATAAGTGCACCCTAACACTAAAAGCTCTACATTTACAGTCATCCATGATCTTACACTAATCTATCTAACCCTGTAAAGAAGAAATCAGTATACATACCTTTATGAAGCCGATCTGACCCACATCCCACACTGAGCTGTCAGCTGCGGCTTCACTGTGGAGGCGGGTGCAGAGGACACAACTGACAAGCCAAATAGTAAGTCTATGGGTGGCGTCAATCCCCATTCATTTCACAGCTGTTGTCGGCTGTGTCCTCTGCAGAGCTTCCGCCGCTGGAGATCGGAATGGATCGGCTTCAAAAAAGGTATGTATGCTGATTTTTTGTTTATACTGCTAGATAGGTTAGGCTTATATTGTGGATGTAGCTGTAGCTGTAGCTGTAGATGTAGCGATTTTAGTGTTGGGTGGATGTATCCTTGAAGCCCAAATTTCAGACAGATACAAAAAGAACAGCAAACACTGCAATTATATATTAATAAGAAATCTCTAAAACTGCTAGAGTGCACAAACATTGACAGGGAATATACCTATAGATGCACAGAGGGTGTTGCTACACCTTAATTGTCCATTCAGCAGGTTTGGGGTGTTCCTGTTTTTTTTTTTTTTTTACAGAAAAGGGGTGTTCTTGTATAAATTGTTATTAAACCCTCAGTTTTAAGCACTTTCAGCAGCTAGTGTAATCGCTTACTTAGTACGCAGCTTCTTTATCTTTTAATCCTTGCCTATGTTTCTGTGTAAACTACTGCCCCATGTTCCTTGTTTATTAAAGGTGGCTCGATTCTCTTGCAGCATCCTTTGGAACCACCCTTGCATGCAGAGGGACTAGAGTTGTGTCTCCTTACACTGTGTGCAGCAAAATAGAACCACACAGCCCCATAGCCTAGGATAGCAAGGCACTTCCCTGCTCCTCCCCCCACGCTAACAGACTGAATCCAAACTGCACTGTTCACTGTTAAAGTAGAACTATAGGCAAAACATTTTTTTTTTCATTTTGGATAGTGTAAGGGATGGTAATAACCCCTGTCAGATTTTGTTTTCACCATCTGTGTCCCATTGGGGAGATTTTCCTTCACTTCCTGTCCCATAACCAAACAGGAAGTGAAAGGAAATCCATGCAAATTAAGGGAAACCCTTGCCCCCCCCCCTACTTTTCTGGGGATGACACAAAATTTGGGATTTTCTTTTGCTTTCACTTCCATTGATAATTGTAAACAGGACAAATAGAGAGGGTGAATCTATCTAACGGGGGGACAGACAGCAATAAGGTCTGACTGGTGTTCTAATCCCTCTCCACTCTATCCAAAACAAAAAAAAATATTTCCTTTCCTGGTGCACATCCATGGCACCATACATGTGTAAGTAGCCCCGCCTACTTCTGCCCACAGGATTAATGCATAGCTATAAAAAAATGAACACCCACACAACAGCCAATATCCTGTACATCGATAGGAAAGAATTGGGTGGGTTCAGTATGCTGCCATGGATAGGCACCAGGAAAGGAAAATTACTGTAAATATAATCGAATTTTCTGTTTTCCTGGTGCCTCCATGGCAGCATACTGTACATGTGGTAGATCAATAACTGCCTACCCAGGTGGGACGAATCAGCAAACCCTATCATATAAGAAAATGAGTAAGCTACTGGCTTCCCGCCAAAGACAGCTGTAGTAAGGACTACTAAGCCCATCAAAAGAACGCACCATAATAGAGCTTGATTGGCTCTCCTGCCTGTCGTGTTGGCTGACATCTTTGCATAAGGTGCCCACGATGTCCAGATGCTGCTGGAGGAATCTACAGCAATTACTCTCGCTGGCTGCAGCCCAACCACATAGCGGGCCCTTAAAATTACCTTTAGGAACCGCATGTTGATTTCTGCCCACAAAGTCACATGGGAATGGGCTGTTGTGTTGGTGTTAACTTTTTATAGCTATGCACTGGTCCTGTGGGTGGAAGTAGGCGGGTCTACTACCACATGTATGCTGCCATGTAGGCACCAGGAAAAAGTTTTGCCTTTAGTTATACTTTAAAGCGGAGTTCTGCCCCCCCAGCAAAAAAATAAAAGTCAGCAGCTACACATATTGTACATACTGTCCCTACTGCGCAAAGCGCGCTGCGCTTTCTAAATGGCCCCGGCGGCGGGGGAAGGAGAAGGGGGGCCGAACTTCTGAGTGATCTCGCCGCGGCAAGATCTCTCGGAAGTGGGGATGGGTACCTGTCAAAATCAGGAAGCGAGGAGGAGGCATGTAAGCAGAGCTTCCACTTTTGGGTGGAACTCCGCTTTAACTCTTTTCTGTCCTGAAGTTTAGTTTTAGCACTGAGAGAGCATGAGAAAACAGCAATGAAAGTTGTAAACTGTAATTGTTGGGAAAAGAATTGTAACAGTTTACTGGGAAATATTTATTTTATTGTGCTAAATGTGTTAAACAAAAAAAAAAAAATACGATGAGGGCTTACAAATTTATTAGCAGATAAAACAGATCTTGTATGTGTTTTAACTGTGTATTTAGCTGGAGTTCAGCTTTAATATTGCTGGTGCTAAAAGTGCTGAAAACTGTTTGGCAAGTCATCAATAATTACCTATGTCTTATGGCCCGTACACACGATCCGAATATCGTACGAAAACTGACGTCCGAGGAAGAATCTTACTTTTCGACAGCCGATCACGACAGTTCATCCGATATTATTCGATCGGGCATGCACGAAAATTATCCTCGTACGATTGTCAGTATAGTTGTCGTCTGAAAATACAATACAAATACATTACAACACATGACATCACTTCCATTTTTTTTTCCTGTCGTACGAGAATTTTCGTGACTTTATTTTCCTATTCAATTTCTACTTGCGACTATTAAGCGAAAAAGGTCGTACGATCTGTCGTACGATATTCGGATCGTGTGTACGAGCCATAAGGCAGTCATATTTCTAAATGCGGCTCCTTAGTACCACTGAATACAGGCGCACTCACAGGTAGGTAAGTCGAATTCTGCTCATAGGTACAAGCTATTATTCTAACATGTAAGTGGGACCAGTGTGTTCTGTGGTGGTGTGAGATGAGAGGACAGTTACCAATGTCAGTAATAATCTGTAAATATTATACATACACATAAATATATACAGTATATCTATAATTAAATTGACTATGTCTATGTTATTAGGTTTATCTCTTATAATTTCAGCAGTGTAATGTATGTGTGTGCAATGTGCTGTGTAGACGTAGGACATGACGTTGAGTATTTTATGTTTTATATTTAAAGCCATCTGAAATCTCATTTGTTTCATGACTTTGTACAGATTGCCCCGACTCCCTCCTGTAATATCCATTACAATGCAATTATTAAAAAGATGTGTATTTTTGTACTTGCGGAAAAAGCTGCTAATTTTATGTTTCTGTTTATTGGTTTGTTATGACGTTAATGATATAAATATATGCATTCTATTGTATGAAGTAATATTATATCCTTTGTAAAGTAATGTCATACGTTGATGTCTTTGGATTGAAAAGTGCTTGTTTCTGGGTGAACGCAGCCTTTGTCTGCCAGGAAGCAGCCAAAACATAATTTGTTGTACCACGAGACCTCTGACAATTTATGGATTGTCCTAAATCAGTACCATGCACTATGAATTATTAACAGACAAGCAATTTGTTTGCATATTATGTGTACAAACACAGACAGAAAGACGCTGAACTAACATCAGGGAAGGCATAAATAGAAGATAGACAGTAGAAGAGGATGGAGGGTAACTATCTATTATCTATTACACCGCAAAGTACAGCTGCACAGTTACAGTTTTCATATAGACCAGAGGTCTGCAAACTTTCTAAACAAAGGGCCAGTTTACTGCTCTTAAGCCTGGGATCACACTGCTGTGGTTCAGACACTGCATATAATTTTCACAGAAATCGCAGCACATTCCTGTGTGAATTACATGCAGTGTCTCTGGGGTGCGATTTGACCCATGGATTTGTATGGCTCTAATCTCACCACATTCGCACCAAACTGGTGCAGGACGCTTTTTTTTTCCCTGCACCAGAATCGGGCTATGCTGCGTTTTGCAACATGATTGCGGGGTGTAGTTAACTTAACATACATTTCGTAATCGGTTCGCATGGACGGGATGCCGAATCTGCAGCAAATTTGTTGTGAATTTGCACAGCATCTAGTGTGAACCTAGGCTTAGACCTTAGGGGGGGGCCGGACTGTGGCCTGCGGGAGTAAGAAATGGTATCACTGAAAAGAGTAGTGCCCCATCGAAGGTGTCAGTGAGAAGAATAATGTCCCATCTTTGGTGACAGTTGAGGAATAATGCCTTCATCATTGGATGTAATGGTTGAGAGGGTCCAAACGTTATACAGCACCTTATCCCTATAATATTGAATGGAAAAAAATAGGAGGTAGAACTGAGGGATTATAGCAGTGCCAATGATGTTTTTGTCAACAATGTAATTCTTTTTAGAAATAAAGTTTATTTGAAAATATAAAAATATAAAAATATTAAAATCACAAAGTTTGAATCATGATTTGATTTTGGAAAAAATAATTTTTCCAAAATTAAATCACGATTCAAACTTTGTGATTTTAATATTTTCAAATAAACTTTATTTATAAAAAGAATTACATTGTTGACAAAAACATCATTGGCACTGCTATAATCCCTCAGTTCTACCTCCTATTTTTTCCCAATGCCTCACCATTGGTTACATAGTTAGTCAGGTTGAAAAAAGTCCATCTAGTTCAACCATTAAAATAAATAAAAAATAATATCATACAATCCCATATACCCAATCCTATATGCAAAGTTGATCCAGAGGAAGGCGAAAAACTCCAGCAAAGCAGGATCCAATATGCTACAGCAAGGGAAAAAAATCCTTCCTGATCCCTGGATCAACTTTATCTATAAATGTTAGTATTGAGTTATATTATGTACATTTAGTAAAGAATCCAGTCCTTTCTTGAAGCAATCTACTGAGCTGGCCAGAACCACCTCTGGAGGGAGTCTATTCCACATTCTCACAGCTCTTAGGCTGTTTTCACACTGAGGTGCTTTACAGGCGCTATAGCGCTAAAAATAGCGCCTGCATAGCGCCTGTAACGAGCCTCTCCTCTCACTCCAGTATGAAAGCCCGAGTGCTTTCTCACTGGAGCAGTGCGATGGCAGGACACCAAAAAAAGTCCTGCAAGCTGTATCTTTGAGGCGATGTAGGAGCGTCACTTTACCGCTGATGCCCCCAACGCCCCAGTGTGAAAGTAGCCTTACTGTGAAGAAACCTTTCCGTATTTGGAGATGAAATCTCTTTTCCTCTAGGAGTAAAGAGTGCCCCCTGGTCCTCTGTGTTGACCGTAAAGCGAATAACTCAACACCAAGTTGACTACATGGACCCCTTATATATTTGTACATGTTGATCATATCCCCCCCATTTATCCTCTTCTCAAGAGTGAATAAATTCAGTTCCTCTAATCTTTCCTCATAGCTGAGCTCCTCCATGCCTCTTATCAGTTTGGTTGCCCTTCTCTGCACTTTCTCCAGTTCCCGATATCCTTTTTGAGAACTGGTGTCCAAAACTGAACTACAAATTCTAGATGAGGCCTTACTAATGATTTGTACAGGGACAAAATTATATCTCACTCTCTGGAGTCCATACCTCTCTTAATACAAGAAAGGACTTTGCTCGCTTTGGAAACTGCAGCTTGGCATTGGATGCTATTATTGAGCTTATGAAAAATTAAATTTATCCCCGTATCATCACGTAATGGTGTTGTGGATACGGTACAGAGTATGCAAAGTAATTGCCACGTCCCGAAAGTATAAGTCTAAATGCTAGAGTTTTTTACAACAAATTAATGTTGGAGAATGATGGACTTTTTAGGCGTAAAGTATATAAAAAAGTTTTTTTATTAAAAACATAAATGAAAAGAGTAAATAATAAATCTAAAACAGATTGTTTAGAGGAACAATCTAACATAATATAGAAATGTTTGGCAAGCTGATGTGTACATATGCTCAAGTAATAACAATGCGGTTCCAGTAGGGTCACTATATTTAAATGCAATCATTCAAATTTCCTTGAAAAGTTGTGACATCAAAGTAAACAAACAAAAGGAAACCATGGGTGAGCAGTTCAGTCATACAGAAAAACAGCTTGTTTGCAGTTGCTCTACATGTTACGCGTCCTAAGACGCTTCTTCAGGAGCTTTTAATCCCTGTAAAGGGGAGAGGTTTAATGGAGCGGGGAACCAGGATTCGTTTCTCTACAATGGTGCTCTTGACGTATAGGTGTATCTCTAATTGAGAGTATTCCTATTGTGGGAGATTGGCCAGTTTCTCAAGTCAGTGATCCCATACAATGGGGTCACTTTTGAGGTAGTGGATACAATGGATTGTACGTAGAGAGCCAGCCTACGGAGCGTCTAATTAGACGGTATTTATATGGGGAGGTGGAGAAAAGTTCCACAATTAATCCATGTAACTCCTGATAGTGATGAGTTACTCTTAAGGTTCCCCGCTCTGGCAGCTTGTTGGAGAGGGCTGCTGGGTCTCATTTAGACTAATTAGACGCTCCGTAGGCTGTCTCTCTACGTACAATCCATTGTATCCACTACCTCAAAAGTGACCCCATTGTATGGGATCACTGACTTGAGAAACTGGCCAATCTCCCACAATAGGAATACTCTCAATTAGAGATACACCTATACGTCAAGAGCACCATTGTAGAGAAACGAATCCTGGTTCCCCGCTCCATTAAACCTCTCCCCTTTACAGGGATTAAAAGCTCCTGAAGAAGCGTCTTAGGACGCGTAACATGTAGAGCAACTGCAAACAAGCTGTTTTTCTGTATGACTGAACTGCTCACCCATGGTTTCCTTTTGTTTGTTTACTTTGATGTCACAACTTTTCAAGGAAATTTGAATGATTGCATTTAAATATAGTGACCCTACTGGAACCGCATTGTTATTACTTGAGCATATGTACACATCAGCTTGCCAAACATTTCTATATTATGTTAGATTGTTCCTCTAAACAATCTGTTTTAGATTTATTATTTACTCTTTTCATTATTGAGCTTATGATCTACCAAAACCCCCAGATCCTTCTCCACTACGGATTCCCCCAGTTGTACTCCCCCTAGCATGTATGATACATGCATAGTCTTAGCCCCCAAGTGCATAACTTTCCATTTATCTACATTAAACCTGCCACATAGTCACCCAATTAAACAGTACAAGCCGATTGGTGTCGGTGGGAGGAATAGTACCACATCTTTAGTGTCAGTAGGAGGAATAGTTCTTCATCATTGGTGTCAGTGGAATAGTTCCTCATCATTGGTGTCAGTGGGAGGAATAGTTCCTTATCATTGGTGTCAGGGGGAGGGATAGTTCCTCATCATTGGTGTCAGTGGGAGGAATAGTTCCTTATCATTGGTGTCAGTGGGAGGAATAGTTCCTCATCATTGGTGTCAGTGGGAGGAATAGTTCCTCATCATTGGTGTCAGTAGGAGGAATAGTTCCTCATCATTGGTGTCAGTGGGAGGAATAGTTCCTTATCATTGGTGTCAGTGGGAGGAATAGTACCACATCTTTAATGTCAGTAGGAGGAATAGTGCCCCATCATTGTTGTCAGTGGGAGGAATAGTTCATCATCTTTGGTGTCAGTGGGAGAAATAGTGTCCCAAGGGCCAGAGAAAGGCAAGAAAAGGGCTGCATCCGGACCCTGGGCCGCATTTGGAGACCACTGGTATAGACCAACATATTTTTGATTGTGGGTTGAGATAGAAGGGTTCGAACCCCTGTCACTTTTGTGGTCTCTGTCCCCTCTGCCAAGATTTACTCTCTCTATTTGTCCTGATAACCAGTCACCATGAAATGAAAGAAAATCCAAAATTGTACAACTGTCCCCAGAACAAGAGGTGAGGGTAAATCTTTCAATTAGGTCACATGATCTGCTGACGACTGTTCAACTGTCTCCCTTTTCTCTCACTTCCTGTTGTGTCTCCTGGACAGGAAGAGAATATGTGCCCAATAGGGCACAGAGGAAAAAAAGAGTGTTAAGCCCTGCCTGCTCAATCTAAAACTAAATAAAAGGTTTGGTCTATATATGCACTTTAAAGGGACAGTCCACTCATAACTGAGATTTTAGCTTTTGGTAGGTGCTGGAGAGTTAAAGCCCCTGACACAACTGCTATAGTGCCCAGATTCAGGGGGGACCTTTGTCAGATAGTTACGGCAGGTCAGCCAGTCAGTTGGACAGAATTTCCTCTCTCATCCTTGTTATCCAATGCCTTCTTCTCCACCTGTTTACTGTGATTTGGATCTGGTGTCATGGGCTTCCACAGACTGCTACCCACATTAATGCCATTATAGACCTGCAGAAAACACAAAGGGTCTTTATTCCCTTAGCAGCTAAAGCCTGCAATCACCTCCGAGTGTGTCTGACATGCGCATTGTGGTTGTCAGTAGTACACACACCTGTCAATGGCCCCAGCCAGCCAAACCAAACATGCAATGGAACCAGGAGCAGCATTTATGGCACATTGGCGCAAATGGAAAAGGGGCATTTCTACTCAAAATCAGTGTATGTGACAACCCTCCATTAACCATCAATTTGGAGGGGGGGCTTTTACACTAATGATCAATGTAGTTGGGGAAATATACTTTTACAAAGATCACCATTGCAAAGCAGCTCCAATGTAATAGGGATATGTACATTTACATACAGTAGACCATCAATATGAAGGGGGCATTTATACTGACCGTGAACAGAAATGAGTATTTAAAGTAAACAAATACAAAGTAAGCATTTACACTGACCGTTAAAGTAAAGGAGTTTGTTCCGGTGGTCATTAGTTAAAATGAAGCCCTTTCACTGACCACCAATGAATAGTGGGCCCTTCCACGGACCACCAGTGTAAAAGAGGGCCCTTTCCTCGGCCATCAGGGTAAAGGGGGAACTACCGCTGGTTACCAAAGTATATGGAGCATTTACATAGCCCACCAAGGTAAAGCTGGCCATAGATGGTTCGAATCCCAGCCAGTTCAGCAGCCAAGATTCAAACCATCTATGGGTAGGCTCATTGTACCCAAGTTGATCCATCGATCGACTTGGGTACAAACAGCATGTTGGATGTTTACCTGCAATTATTGCCAGCGGCTATAGCCTCTAGCAATAATCACTGTGTTTTCCCAGCAGGGACAGCAACCCATGAGGTTCAAGAGGTTTCAGGAAAAGAAATCGCATCATCTACGGCCTGCCTAAAGCTGACCTTTACACTGACCACAGAACAGAGCTGCACCACAAGTATAATCAACCTCTAAACACCAAGGTGCATTTCTTAGGGAACCCATAGTACGCTATGTCACATGGTAGTCCTTTTCTCAATCAACCTGCACTGTGGAGGAAAGAGAATTGAAAGCACTAATATAGTTTGGGCTTTATTGAAAGCCAATGATGTGAAGTTCAATGATGGAGTTTGTAGCTCCACAGCAACACGAGAATGAACCTTCTGTATGGATATAATCTATTAAATTTGCCTCAGGGCTCAGCAGTTGGCTACTGCACCCGCAGATAGGTACATGTTCACAAATTGTTTTTGCTACTACTCACCTTCTTTATCTATATTATCTCTTGAGTCTTGACTATTACAGTGTCACTAAACCCACATCATAAAAAAATATCAATAAATGGTGTATTACCGTATTTATCGGCGTATAACACGCGCCGGCGTATAACACGCACCCCAAGTTTAGGAGGGAATATTAAGGAAAAAAACTTTAAGGAGGGAAGTTTAAGGAAAAAAAACTTACATTTAAATGCCCATCATTGCAGCCTTGTCCAGTGTCCATCTGCAGCCTTGTCCATCCTTGCAGCTTTGCCCAGTGCAGCCTTGTCCATCCTTGCAGCCTTGCCCAGTGCAGCCCTGTCCATCCTTGCAGCCTTGCCCAGTGCAGCCTTGCCCAGTGCATTTGCAGCCTTGCCCAGTGCATTTGCAGCCTTGCCCAGTGCATCCTTGTCCAGTGCTATTGCAGCCTTGCCCAGTGCAGCCTTGCCCAGTGCCTTTGCAGGCTTGCCCAGTACATTTGCAGCGTTGTCCATTTAAAATTGGCGCCGAGTGGGGAGGACGAGCGACGCGTGACATATCGAAAGCCGCGTGTATTTTCGGCTCCTCTCGCAGTCCCGCCCACCTCCACTGATTGCGAGAGGAGCCGAGCGCTGACAACATACAGGAATCCGAGTTCGGCTAGTCTCGGCTCTGCTCGCAGACAGGGGCGGGACTGCGAGAGGAGCCGAAAATAGCCGAACTTGGATTTCTTTATGTTGTCTGCGCTCGGCTCCTCTCGCAATCAGTGGAGGTGGGCGGGACTGCGAGAGGAGCCGAAAATACACGCGGCTTTCGGAATATCGGCTCCGCTCGCTCCCCTAAAGAAAAAATCAGCGGGAGATCGGCGGGTATCGGCGTATAACACGCACCCACGATTTTCCCCTGATTTTAAGGGGAAAAAAGTGCGTGTTATACGCTGATAAATACGGTACATGCTGTTCATATTCACTCATTCTGCAAAAAAAAATGGTTTATCCCGCTGTTCTCTATCTCCCTTTTCTGTCCAAGTCCCCAAACCAGCTAGAGATTTTGTAGAGCAGTGTTGGCAACTCATTGGACAATGGGGGTTATTTACAAAAGGAAAATCCACTTTGCACTACAAGTGCAAACTACAAGTGCAAAGTGCACTTGAAACTGCACTGAAAGTGCACTTGGAAGGGCAGTCACTGTAGATCCGAGGGGGACATGCAAAGAAAATAAAAAACAGCATTTTAGCTTGCAGATGATTTGACGATCATTTCAGATCTACCGCTCAGATTTATAGCGACGTCACTTCCAAGTGTACTTTCAGTGCAAATTCAAGTGCACTTTGCAATTGTAGTTTGCACTTTCGTAAATAACCCCCAATGTGTGTTTAGTATCACTTTAAGAATTGGTAAGTTGCAACATATTACATTTTTGTTCTTAAAAGTCTTACAAGATCCAGATTTTATTTATAGTAAACACAGTTTTTGGCTGCAAAACTCACCTCACCCCAGCAGTGTTAATGCAGTAATTATTTTCTACAGCTAGATGCCCTTGGTCTTCTGGATTGAAAGAGGTCCTATGTCATTCACCTCATAAGAGGACATCCTGTGAGTGCTGGGCATCATGGACCCACTCCCTGAGGCAACATGACAACATACCGTGTTTCCCCCGAAAATAAGCCCAGGTCCTATATTCATTTCTGCTACAAAAAACACACTAGGGCTTATTTTTAGGGGATGTCTTATCTATGGCCCCTGTCTTCTCTCCCCCTGTCATCCTTATGACAGCTTTAATCACAAAAATATGTAATCCGTTTTGTAAAAATATTATATAATGTCCGGTGAGTCTCCCTTTGTAACTTTATTGTCGAAAATACCTTATTTACAGCGCCGCTGGGCGCTCACGTGATCTGTCTGAGCTCTTCTTCCCCACTCCGAGCACTGCCGAGGAAAGGGCCGAGCACTGCCGAGGAAAGGGCCGAGCACTGCCGAGGAAAGGGTCGAGATGCCTGCTGACGTCAGCCCTGCTCTGAGCACTGCAGAAGGAGGGGCCACCGACGTCAGCCGGGAGGAGAGGAGAAGATCTCCAGCGGGTCAGATGAGCACCCAACGGCACTGTAAATAGGGTATTTTTGACAATTAAAAAAAAAAGGAAACACAGTGGACATTATATAACATTTAAAAAAAATGATTATATATTTTTACATGGACTTTACTAGGGCTTATTTTCAGGGTAGGGCTTATTTTGTAGCACTCGTCGAAAATCAGGCTACCTCTTATTTTCGGGTTATGGCTTATTTTTGAGAAAACACAGTATTATTTACCTGATGAATCCTAGTACTCCTCTACCCCACCCTTATGCCCTAACAGTTCTGCCGATGGATTTAACAAAGTAGCCAAAGAAAAAAAACAATCACATTGATTTATTTACCAGTTTTTACAGATTTCTTGACCATTTTGTTTTAAATTTTATCAAAAAACCTAATAAATATGTTGAAGCAAACAAATGTTTCTCTTCTCTTGGCCTTTCCAGCCTACATATTCTCCCCGCAAATCCAATTCTCCTGATAAGGGCCGGTCAGGAAGTGCATCTGTGTTTGATGTAGCAATATTATGAACTGCTGGAATTTGGATGAAGAAGTGCCTGTTGTGCATATAGCGGGCAGAAGGGCCTCTTTGCAGCAAAATGAAAAATAATGAGATGCATATGTCTTTACTGGGAACACATAACACTTCCACTAAGTAAGAGCTCCTGATTCAAAGCAGCCCATTCATTCATATTGGTAAATGTTTAGTCATTTATCTTCAGTGAGTCACAGGGTCCGATCTGGACATCACTGAAGGAGAGCTTGAAGGAAAATTGTGAATGCTGATGCTCATTAATTTGACGTGTTGTTTACTGTATAAAATTTATTACCATATTGAACAAAGGTTAACTGCACTGAGTGCTGTTTTACAATATTATCCTCTCATGCATACCTGTTTTACAGGAAATCTACAATCTTTTACCTTTTTATTTTCTTTGATATACATGTGAATGCACCAGGGGTTGCAGCTGACTGGCTTCTGCTGCTGATCGATGGAATATTTTCCAACAGACTTCAAAGTGCACATGACACAGGAGCGCACTAGATTTCAGCAGGTGCTTTTTGCACGTATTTTTCACGCTTTATGTTTCAATAGTTTTTTATTAATATTTTGAGAAGAATAAAAGTAAAAGGAGCACTGTGCAGAGCAGCGAACAATCCTTGCATGCTCTGTATAGACAATAAATGGTAAATAAGTGGGGAGAAACAGAACGACAGAAAATCTTGGCAATTGGGTAGGTCTTCTCTAAGCTCACAGGTGAGCATTTGGCCACCAACAGAAGTGGACAGGAATAATATGTTTTGTGTTATAACATGGGTATAGAACAAGAACATTATAAACACTGGGAGGTGGTCATTCATACGATCACCCCTTGAATTATAATATGTAAAAATAAAACCTCAAGATTTTGAGGTAGAGACCACCTAAAATTTTTCACGCTTTCAATGGTAAATTTAACAGACAAAAAAGAAAAAAGTTTATTGTTAAGGTTTACATATGCTTTAACCACTTCCAGACCAGCCACCACAGTTTTATTGCGGCAGGTTGTCTCGGCTGGGCAAATCAACGCTACCTTACGGCGGCCACGCCGATCAGATTCGCTTCAGAACCGATCAGTCTCCAGGCTCAGGCCAATGATTTGCGGCCTGGACCTGCTGATCGGTCCGGACAAATGAAAGCCTCCCCTGTAAGTGTAAACACAGACAGGGGAAGTGATGTCATCTCCCTCGCTGGAATTCTTTTTAGTTTCAGAGAGAGGATATCTAAACGTGAGTTGCACCAACACTACACTGACACAGTATACATAGGCACATATTTCTCCCCCCGATCACCCCCCCCCCCAGGTAACCCCTTCACTCCCTGTCACTGTGTCACCCAGTGCAGTTTTTTATTTATTTTTTTTGATCACTGTACTGGTGTCATTTGTGACACTAATCAGCATTAGGGTACTTAGTAGTAGCCCCAGATAGGTCTAGGGACCCCCCTAACTCCCCCAATAAAGGTCTAACCCCTTGATCACCCCCTGTCACGAGTGGTCACCGTATTAGTGCCACAGGTGACGCTGGTGGTTAGCTAGTTATTTTTTTAATAGCATTAGGGCACCCGCCGTATATATTAAAAGGTTTAACCCCCTGATCACCCAGCGGGGTAATATCAGTTAGGTTTTAGCATCAAGTAGGGTCTGCGTTGCCCCAGGCTGCATCAGATTAGTGCCAATAGCAATAACACCCACGCATGCACCATACACCTCCCTTAGTAGTATAGTGTCTGAATGGATCAATATCTGATCTGATCAGATCTACACTAGCGTCCCCAGTAGTTTAGGGTTCCCAAAAACGCAGCGTTAGTGGGATCAGCCAAATCTTCCGGGACTCAAGCGGTTAAAGTGGAATTATGGGTAAATAACACCCACGCATGCACCATACACCTCCCTTAGTAGTATAGTGTCTGAATGGATCAATATCTGATCTGATCAGATCTACACTAGCGTCCCCAGTAGTTTAGGGTTCCCAAAAACGCAGCGTTAGTGGGATCAGCCAAATCTTCCGGGACTCAAGCGGTTAAAGTGGAATTATGGGTAAATGGCTAAATATACAGTAATCAATTTTACCAACCAAAATTTCAATACTCTTGTTACACCTGTCTAACTGCATAGTCATTCAAGTCACACCACTATTTCCTATTACACACCGTCACCATCTCAGCTGCCGGCACTTACATCTCTGGCATCTGCTCCTCCAAATCAGTACACATGGTATAGTAGCTTTACACCACTGTTCCGGCACACAAAACAAACTTTATTGTTCCAGCAGTGTTGAGGACACTACACCAAGCTGTTCTCATTTACATACTCTACTACAGGGGCTTAATTATAATGGGACAGCAATGTGAAGCTTCCTAATACCTGTCAGGTGACACAGGAAACTAGGAAGTTAAAATAGGAAAATGTAGCACCACCTGATTGGTTATGTAGGTCAGGAGTATGTAAATCACAAGATTGTTTGAGCAGAATAAGAAATCTTTTGGTAGGTATATGCATACAAGACATATACACTATATGGCCAAAAGTTAGTGGGACCTGTCCATTACACCTACACCTTATGGCCAAAAATATACTTTTAATTCTACAGCACACAAAGACATTTAAAGGCAATTATAAACCTTTCTACTTGCACCTTGTGTTTTTCACCTGCATACGATGTGCATTGTTCATGTAGTTTCATGGTGTCATTTGTTGCTCTGTATGCACAGCCTATTGAAGAGTACATTTTCACTCTACGCAGTCAGAAGTATCCATTTGTATTCAAACATAAGGCATACAGCATGGCACTGCACAGTTAAAACATGACCTCTATCTGTAGTCCAATAACTGATACTTATTGTGAAGAAACTATACATCCCACAATTGAAGAGTCTCTCAGTCTGGTACTCTGCAGATGAGAGTTTAACAGTAATTAGATCTGACACAGACACAAACAGGCAGAGAAATTACAGTGGTTGTAAACCACAGATGTAAAATATGAACAAAACGTACCCCATAGTGTGTACTTGCCACAATTAAAAGCACTAAGTGTAATTTCTGTCTGCTGCTTTCTTCCTCTGCTATTAGCATGAATCCCTTCTGATAATTTTCCTGACACCAAGAGTAAAAAGGTTATGGGGTGGGAGCTACAGCTGATTGACAGCCTCAGCTCTGTTACTGTGAGCTGTATAAAGGGGGTTGTGTCTCTTCCCTCCAATCAGCTCTCAGAGCTCTCCTCACTGAGCTTCGCACAATGTAACTTCAACTCTCCGCCCCCTTTTTTCTGACAGCACAGACAAGCTTTATAAATTGTGCACTTCAAACAGATGTAGAGCAGAGAAGACTGCAGATAGACAGATACAACTTATGTAGGAGGATTTGTTTAACCTCTAGCCGACCGCCCACTGTCTATTGACGGCGGAGCGGTGCGGCTCTTGTGGCATTTGTCTACATTTTGGCCACTAGGGGGCGCGCGCGCCGCGTTTGGCAAGCGCGCGCCGCTGGGGGCGCGCGCCCGTGCCTGCTGCGTCGCTGTGGACCCAGTGCGCGTGCCCGGTGGCCGCGATGTCCGCCGGGCACCCGCGATTGCCCAGTAACTGAGCAGGAGGTGGATCTGTGTATGTAAACACACAGATCCACGTCCTGTCACTGGAGAGGAGACCGATGGTGTGTCCCTTGTACATAGGGACACCGATCGGTCCCCTCCCCCAGTCAGTCCCCTCCCCCCACAGTTAGAATCACTAACATAGGGAACACATTAACCCCTGCAGCGCCCCCTAGTGTTAACCCCTTCCCTGCCAGTCACATTTATACAGTAATCAATGCATTTTTATAGCACGGATCGCTGTATAAATGTGAATGGTCCCAAAAATGTGTCAAAAGTGTCCGATATGTCCGCCGCAATGTCGCAGTCATAATAAAAATCGCAGATCGCCGCCATTACTAGTAAAAAAAAAAAATAATAATAAAAATGCTATAAATCTATCCCCTATTTTGTAGACGCTATAACTTTTGCGCAAACCAATCAATATACGCTTATTGCGATTTTTTTTACCAAAAATATGTAGAAGAATACATATCGGCCTAAACTAAGGAAAAAATTTGTTTAAAAAAAAAAAAAAATTTGGATATTTATTATAATAAAAAGTAAAAAATATTATGTTTTTTAAAACTTGTCGCTCTTCTTTTGTTTATAGCGCAAGAAATAAAAACCGCAGAGGTGATCAAATACCACCAAAATAAAGCTCTATCTGTGGGGAAAAAATTATTTTATTTGTGTACAGCGTTGCATGACCGCGCAATTGTCATTCAAAATGCGACAGCGCTGAAAGCTGAAAAATGGCCTGGTCGGGAAGGAGGTGTTTGTGCCTGGTAGGCAAGTAGTTAATCTCTGTGTATCACCTGAGGCCAGTCACTTCACTGGGTATATTCAAGGGCTTACAACAACTTTAACAGAGAAATCACCATGATGTCTTTCATCATATTTGCATTCCCACATTTGTGATGCAACACAGAGGAAATGGTTAGGCATGGATTGTGACCCAGAACAAGTTGGCTGTCCCTTTAGCAAATAGGGACAAGCTAGGTGAATGAATACATGAACATAGGGAACCGGTCAGCAACAACATGTTAGCCCATCATATCAAGGTAAGGCAAACAGACAGCACAGGAAATATAATTACACAAATAATTAGCTAAAACAACAAAAACATTACAAAGTGTACAATGACTATAAGATAATTGTGCACTTCAACCTGTTTGTGTTTCCAGTATGACTGTGCCCCTGTGCACAAAGCCAACTCCATAAAGACATAACATGGTGAGTTTAGTGAGGAGGAACTGGAATGGCCTGCACAGAGTCCTGAAATCAGCCCAATTGAACACCTTTTGGATGAACTTGAATGACGATTCTCATCCAACATCAGTATCTGACCTCACAAATGCTGTTTTGGCACAAACTCCCACGGACACTGCAAAATCTTGTGGAAAGCCCTCCTAGTAGAATGAAGGCTGTTATAGCCATGAAGGGTGGACAGGGAATAATGGGGGAGAACACCATGCCAATGCTTTTGTAAGAAGCTCATGTAGGGGTGAACTATGTATTTAGCTGTTTTTCTGTTTCACTTTATGGGAGTCTTTACCGTATTGTATATGATGCTTTTAGACTAAAGAAGGAGTAAGTTCCACTGGGATGAACAGTTTCACTAATTCCGTCAACCATATTAAGCCTAGATTATTTATGGATTAAGCTTAGTATTAGTAACAGCACCAAACACATTGTTAACATCTACCTGCAGGCCGCAGCTTCTGGTAAAAATCCTCCCTGCAGTGTCTTCTTCACAGCCAATAGATACTGCCCTGAGCAGCTGTCTTCCAGCACTGTATGGGTTAGTAGCCATTGCTACTGAGAAAAGTTGCAACACTTGCCCAACCCTTCTGCCCTCTCCACCATTCACAGGACTCTAACTATTATTTCCCCACAATTCATTCTGTGAATGGATGGTGGAGATCCTCTCATGCAACTGCCTGTAATTCACAGAAAGCAATGCACTGTGGGATTATAATAGTACAAGTTCCGTGATTGGCAAAATAGGCAAAAGGGGGTGTGTGAGCGAATCAACTTTTCTCAGTTGCAGCGACTGGTAACTATTACAGAAGTAGACAGACCCCCAGGAAAGTATCCGGCTATGAAGATAGCAGAGCAGGGAGGATTTTCACCAGAAGCAGCTGCCTGCAGGTAATGGGATACACACCGTTACACATAACTATTGTATATAGTGCTTTTTCACCCCCCCCCCCCCCCTTAAAAAAAATGCAAAAAACAAAGACTAAACTCCATCTTTAATAGGCAATCTTACTCTGTGCCCACTAGCACAGCGATTCACAGTGCAATAGGAAAAATGAATACAGCGTGCTGAGATAGGCACTCCAAAACTGGGTCAAGTATTTCTGCCGTGATGTAATCCCTCATTAAAATGCGCTGGCAAAATGCAAAGTGAGAAGAATCCTGGGTGAAGAGGAACACAACATAACAGGCTTTGAACCATTAGAAGAACTTTAATGTTATTGCATTAACACCTGCAAACTGTGCTGTAGCCTTTATTAACTAGCTATTTATTATTCATTATGCATTGTACTAAAATATACAAAAAATAACCAGAAAATGAAGCAGTTTTGCTAAACTCAAGTGCATGCCAAAAAAAATAAAAAAATTATAAAAAAAAATAAATAAATAAATAAAAATAAAACACTTTTTTTTTTTTTTTAGTACATCCCTGCAATATACTGTGAATGCAATTTGCACGTTTGATCCCTTTAAAATGCTGGAAGTGCAAAGAAAATCCCTTTGAACTGCCAGACATGCAGTGGGCTACTAACTTCCTGTTTGAACTGACTATACAGTGCCCCTCCTCTTCATTGAGTGCCTCCACGGAGAGCCGCTTTCCATGGGGACACCCGTGCGGGGACGCTCACGAGTCCCAATGCTGCGTCCATTGACACAGACAGAAGGACTGGCCCCCCCCCTCCCCCGCTTTTGTGTCACTGGATTTGATTGACAGCAGCAGGAGCCAATGGCTCCTGCTGCTCTTAATCTATCAAATGAGGACAGAGACAGTGGCTGGGCTCGTGCTCATTGCTGGAACGAATGGGTTCAGGTAACAAAAGATGGGGGGGGGGGCTCTGGGGGGGGGGGGAGATGCTGCAGCACAGAAGGTTTTTCACCTTGATGTATAGAATGCATTAAGGTGAAAAACCTTGAGACTTTACAACCCGTTTAAGCACTAACTGAATTCGATGAATTACACGTTTTTTCTTAACCACTTGCCGATCGCCCCATAGCACATTTACTGCTACAGGGCCACGGTGCTGCTCAGGATCATGTGTATATACACGCGATCCTGCACTTCCATGTATCGGGTGCGAGTGCATGCCACAGGCTTCTGATTCTACACAGCCGGAGCTGATTGCCAGGCACAGCGGACTCGATATGCGCCTGCACCTGGCTGATCTTTCTGTACACAGGCAGATTGCCATTCTGTCAGTACAGAAGGCATAGATCCTGTGTTCCTGTAAAGCCTTCCCCTAGTAAAAGCACCTTTCCCACTACACTGAACACAGGCTAGGCACACAGGTAACCCTTTGATTGCCCATGATGTTAACCCCTTCCCGGTCAGTGTCATTAGTACAGTGACAGTGCATATTTTTAGCACTGATCTGTATTAGTGTCACTGGTTCCCAGAAAAGTGTTAGTTGTCTGATTTGTCCGCCGAATTACCGCAGTCCTGCTATTTATTGGTCTAAATTGACAAAGAAATTCGATTTTTTTAAATGTTTTATTGGAAGTGTTTTAGAGCAGAAAGTAAAAAGTAAAAGTTTTTTTTTTTTTCAAAATTGTCGGTCTTTTTTGTTCATATCGCAAAAAATAAAAAACGCAGAGGTGATCGAATACCACCAAAAGAAAGCTCTATTTGTGGGAGAAAGGGACATCAATTTTATTTGTGTACAGCATCGCACGACTGTGCAATTGTCAGTTAAAGTAACGCAGTGCCATATCGCAAAAAATGGTCTGGTCATGAAGGACGGTAAATCTTCCGCAGCTGAAGTGGTTAAAGAGAAAAACATGGTGGAATAGTCTGCAGAGATGTACTGATTTTCTTTCATTTTGCTCAAGCATACAGTACACCGTAAATGCACCCATGCTTATTGTATTCTATTGCACCCATATTCAGCAGGCTTTTCACATGCTTCTCATCGCCAGCTTCTTGGAACCTACTTTAGTGTCATGAAACCTTCTAAAAGGTGACACTGGCAAGCCGGCAATATGCAGGCTCAGATTCAAGGTCACTCAGAAAAAGCATATTATGTCAACAATGGGGAAGGGATGGGGGGGGGGGGCTAGTGAATGGGCCAATTGATTGAACAGGGTTGGACCAGGTAGGTTAAGTCCCTTACGGGATATGAAATGCAAAATTGAAAACATCACCTAGTGTGTGTAGACTGTCAGTAAGTCTCTTTTTGAGTGCTTGTTTACACAGGTGTTGATCAATGGCAGTCACCACAAGGGCACATAAAAAAATGTATTCTGTGTTGCCTGTTCACACTGCAATGGAAGCCCTGAGTACCGAGCAGGGCGGTGCAGAAAAATGGATGCTATATGCAGTGGCGGCCTCTCTGTTTGGAGCGCAGGGGCGCCAACCCCCCTAATCCATGCGCCCGGCCCCTAATCTACATGCAGGGCACCAGACGCATAGATTCCAATGTTTTTTTTTTTTTTAATCACGTGATTAGAGCCAGAGGCTCTAATTGGCTTCAAAAAAGGGTGGGCTTGTCAGTTGTGTGACAATAGTGAATTAATATTCGCTATTGTCTTCCTGCTTCTCCTCCCAGCCAATCAGGCAGTGGGAGGAGTGCAATTGCTCGAGAGGAGAGGCGATCATATTGGCCGGGCGGGGGGGGGGGGGGTGTACAGGAAGATCCGGGACTCGGGAGATGGCCGACCAAAACGATCTTTCAGTGCTCTGCGTCGGTGCAGATTGCGACCCCGACCGCATGAGTACCAGCCGCCATACCTCCCAAATTTTTGACATGGAATGAGGGACACCTAACAGCAAAAGTATGCAAGCATAGGACACACCCCTGGCCACGCCCCTTTAAAGGAGAATTGTACAAAAAAAACAACATTGGTTAAACCCACAAGTGCTTTTTTTACCACTACTATTCCTTTATATTGGCTTTAGGAATTTACAAATACAACAATTTAAATTCAGATGAAAGGTTTAGCGTGGAAAACACTTTTTGATAGATAAAAAGTGCATTTTCTATACATCTATATAGATCAGACCAAAATGAGGGACAAATGAGGAGGAATTAGGGACAGAGGGACATTGCTCGAAATCAGGGACAGTTAGGAGCCCTGCCAACCAGGTCGGGTGAGTTGTTTGCCGCCCCCTCCCCCCTGGCTGGAGTACCAGCCGCCACTGACTATATGCATTTTTCCACCAGGGACTGGAGCTTCCCTAAAGGCCGTTGGGTTCTACACACTGCAGCTGCTGGTCATAGAAATAAATGAAGCATCGTTTTGGCATTTCAATAAAGTTGGCAGACGAAAAAAAAGAAAAACGTACACAGTGCGATTCACATCACACTGACAGCTACCTGTATAGTAAGGGAGGTTTTACACTGAGGTACTTGGTGCTCTGATGTAAGTTAGTACAGGTATAAAAGCTTAAGAGTCCCTTCACACTGGTGGCCCGCGTGGTAAAACCCAGGGTTTTAGGGCGGTTTTGTCCTGCCACGCTGTAGTTTGGCCGCAATGAGGGTGAGGAACATTGTACCTGTGGTTTTCGCGCTGGTTATTCGCAGTTTCCAATAGACTTCTTTTTGTTTTTGGTGTGTTTCCTGAAAACAGAAGCACACAATCTCATAGAAGTTTCATTCAAGTTACCTGCGGTTTCCCATAGACTTCTATTAGATCATGCTGCATCTTTAGGGCATTTTCTGAAAATGCACCATCTAATAAAAGTCTATAGGAAACTGTGTATAAGCAGAGAGAAAACCAAAAGTACACTGCGCTGCACTCATGCTGCGGCCACACCATAGGGTGGCAGTATAAAACTGCCCTAAAATCCTGAATTTTACCAGTCAGTTTGAATGGGCCCTTGAATTTTTATACCTGTACTAACATATATCAGATCACCACAGGTGAATGTATGTATCTGAAAACATATACCTCTTCCCCCCATGATCATGGGTGGATGGGAAAAATGTATAGAACACAGACAAGCATTAGGGATGAAAGGAGTGATTTGGGAAAAATTAAATACATTGCAAAGTTACCAATTATATCGGCTGCAAATTTCTCCCATTGAACTGCTTAGGCAAAATGTATTACAAAAAATGGCCAATTTTTTTTTTTCTTACCTGAAGAATGCATTTGGTTTATTTCAAATATACAAAAAGCACCTAAAAGTGTTTGTAAAGGTAAAAAAACAACTTTCTCTTTGCAGCGTCCTCCCTTATACTTACCTGAGCCTGATCTCGACGCAACATTGTGCTCTCTCCGCTCTCTCCCTCCTCACAGGGCAGAGAGGCAACAGTGGGAGCCATTGGCTCCTGCTGCTGTCAATCAAATCTTGTGATAAGAGAGAGAGGGGGGCAGGGCCGAGCATCGCTGTCTGTGCCTATAGAAGCAGGCAGTGTGGCTCAGGATCAAGCCCACAGAAGAGGAGGAGCCAGGAGCGCTGGCAGGGGACCCATGAAGAATAGGATCGGTGCTGCTCTGTGCAAAACCATTACACAGAGCAGGTAAGTATAACATGTTTTTTTATTTTTTAAATAAAAACCAAATTGGCTTTTACAAATTTTACAAATTGTTAGTTCACCTCTTCAGAAAAAATAAAAAGGTGGTCCCCAATGCACTTACATCCTTGGGTGATAGAGTTTCACCCTCCATGCAGCCCAGTGCAAGGGTATTGGGGTTTGAAAACTGCGCTGTTCTTCCTCTTCTTTCCCTAGGGACACTGGGATAAATCAGAGCAGTTGTGATTGTCACAGCAATCACGTGCCAGTGCTGCCAATCAGAACTGCTTTGATCCGTTTTGGTGTCTCTGGTCTAGGGTACCATTAAAAAATTGGAAAATTGTATCATACTTACCGTCATTTTCCTTTCCTGGTGCCAAGCCATGGCAGCATACCTGTGATAGAGCTCCGCCTCTACTCCGCCTTCAGGACTAGTGAATAGCATAAATTAAAGGGCAATGTCCCTCCCCAACATTCTTTGTAATATAGAATACCAAGGGTGGAAGCGTATGCTGCCATGGATTGGCACCAGGAAAGGAAAATTACGGTAAGTATGATACAGTTTTCAGTTTTCCTGGTGCCTCCATGGCAGCATACCTGTGATAAATAACTAGCTCACACGGGTGGGTTTAATGCTTTAACGAAAAAATCTTTTAATCAGATACAGACATAGCAGCACGAACTCTACGGTCGTAAGAGCGCCGGGATCAACACGATAATGTTTAAGGAACGTGTGTCCAAGTGGCGGCCCTGCATACTATTTCCAAAGAAACGTTAGCCCTCGCTGCCCAAGAAGCTGATACCGCTCTTGTTGAATGAGCATTCACCTGAGCCGGAGGTTCCAAGTTCTTCACCCTGTATGCTTTCTGAATTAGCTTGACAACCCAGGATGCCAAGGTTCTGGTAGAAGCTTCTTTTCCTGAATTTTTGCCCCATGGGATGATGAGTAATCTTTCAGAATTCCTGAAACTTGCTGTGGCTCCCAAGTAGGCCCTGAGGACTTTGGATATGTCCAACTCGTGACAGGAGTTTGATTCTGAGTCCATAAAAACTGTTAATGCCCATGGTTCTGACAGGTTTGCCGTTGAGGTGACCTTAGGCGTAAACCCTCTGAGAGGGAGAAGTTCTACCCTATCTGGTAAAAATGATCATGGGAGTGGAGTTCAGAAATCCTCCTGCCAGATGTGATGGCCAACAGAAAATTTGTTTTTAAAGTTAAATTCCAAATTGAGACTTCTTCAACCGGCACAAGCTGATGAGTAGATAGAACTTCCAATACTAAAGGAAGATTCCCCTCCTGCTGTCTCCACCAACATTCGTTCATTCTTGAATTTATCAGCAGATTGCGTTCCTGTGAGGAAACTCTGCAAGACCCCAAAAGATCTTCAGAAGGGGTTCCCAGTCTTATCAGCGCTAATAGCGGCCCAAGAACAGGGACTGCGCATGGTAGAGGCTTAACCCAGCGGACGCTGCCGACTGCAGAGGTATGGACATACTGCTACTCTTCACCAGTCAAGAGGTATGAGGAAAAAAAGGAGAATGTTGGGGGAGGGACAATGCCCTTTAATTTATGCTATTCACTAGTCCTGAAGGCGAAGTAGAGGCGGAGCTCCAGAGGCCTCGCACTCACAGGGGCCTCGCAGTTGCCTAATGCAGTATTTCTTAACTGGGTTTCCCAGATGTTCTGTGGTGAAGTCACAAGGAGGTCCGCAGAGATCTACCCGACAATCACAGACAGCTGACGGGTAGATCGAGTATCAGCCGATATGCAGAGTAGCGCAGGAAGCGGCTGTAATAAGTCCTCTCTCATGTCGCGTTGCGGCCCCTCCTCTCTTCTCATCATATGCTTGTGACATCACCTGGGATGCACGAGAAGAGAGGAGGGGCTGCCGGGAAGCAGTGCGACATGAGAGAGCACTTATTACAGCCGCTTCCCTTGCTACTCTGCATTTGAAGGAAACTAAGAAAAAGTGTGCCCTGCTGTGCCCCATTTTCTGTGCCCTGTTGTGCCCGTACCCTGCTGTGCCTCATACCCTGATGTGCCCCATATCATGTGCCCTGCTGTGCCCCATACCCTGTGCCCTGTAGTACCATACCCTGTTGTGCCCCTTACCCTGCTGTGCCCCGTAACCTGATGTGCCCCATACCCTGTGCCCTGCTCAACCCGTACCCTGATGTGCTCCATACACTGCTGTGCCCCGTACCCTGTACCCCAATGTGCCCCATACCCTGTACCCTGCTGTGCCCCATACCCTGTGCCCTGCTGTGCCCCATACCCTGCTGTGCCCGTACACTGATATGCCCCGTACCCTGCTGTGCCTTGTACCCTGATGTGCCCCATATCCTGTGCCCTGCTTTGCCTGTACCATGATATGCTCCATACCCTGATGTGCCCCTACCCTGCTGTGCCCTGTTGTCCCCTGCTGTGCCCCATACCCTGTGCCCTGCTGTGCCCCTTATCCTGATGTGCCCATACCATGATGTGCCCAGTACCCTTTGCCCTGCTGTGCCCCGTACCCTGTGCCCTGCTGTGCCCCATACCCTGTGTCCTGCTATACTCTGATGTGCCCCGTACCCTGATGTGCCCCATACCCCTCTGTGTCCCGTACCCTGATGTGCCCCATGCCCTGTTCCCTGATGAGCCCCATACCCTGTGCCCTGCCGTGCCCATACCCTGCTGTGCCCCATACCCTGCTGTGCCCCATACCCTGATGTGCCCCATACCCTTTGCCCTGCTGTGCCCCGTACCCTGTGCCCTGCTGTGTCCTGTATCATATGCCCCTCTATACTCTGATGTGCCCCGTATCCTGCACCTTGCTGTGCCCTGTACCCTGCTGTACAATGTACCCTGATGTGCCATGTACCCTAAAGTGCCCTTTACCCTAATGTGCCCTGCTGTGCCATGTACCCTAAAGTGCCCTGTACCCTGATGTGCCCTGCTGTGCCATGTACCCTAAAGTGCCCTGTACCCTGCTGTACCCCGCTGTACCATGCACCCTACTGTGCCCCGTACCCTGCTGTGCCATGTACCCTACTATGCCCTGCTGTGCCCCGTACCCTGATGTGCCCTGTACCCTGCTGTACCATCTACCCTGCTGTGCTCCGCTGTATGTACTGTGTGTTCTGCCGATCCCTGTACCCTGCTGTGTGCCCTATACCACACTGTGTGTCCTATACCCTGCTGTGCCCTATACCCTGCTGTGTGCCCTATGCCCTGCTGTGTGCCTTGTGATAAGCCCTGCTGTGTACCCCATGTTATGCTGCTTGCCCCATGGTGTGCCCCAAGGTTCTGCTGTGAGCCTTATGATATGTGCCATGTTCTGCCGTGTGCCCAATGATGTGCCCAATGTTCTGCTGTTTGCCCCATAATGTGCCCCATGTTCTGCTGTGTGCCCCATAATGTGCCCTGCTGTTCCCCATGTAATGTGCCCTATTGTGCCCATAATGTGCCCTGATGCCTGCCCCCATGTATTGCATCCTGACCTTCTGTGCTCTGCCCTGCTATCCCCTGTACACTGCTTATCTCAAGTAAAACCCAGAACTGAGCTTTGTTTCTATTATTTAATGCTATTTCTTAAAATAATTGTTTTTTATAATCACAGCTCGCTGATCCCACCAATGTTTCCGTGAGCTGTAGATCTGAAGATCTGAACACTACAGGTTACAGCACACCTAAATTAGTAGCCCCACTCCTGAACCCCCAATGGTTGCATTTCCCATACCCCAGTTAATTTTTATCGCTTGAATTATTTTTTACATGGGGCCTCATGTCTAAGTTTTGCCTCACAAAGGCCTCACAAAGCCTAGAGCCGCCTCTGCGGAGCTCTATCACAGGTATGCTGCCATGGAGGCACCAGGAAACATATTTGCTTACCATATCCATCCCTCCCACAGACTCTTCCTTTGCATAGCACTGGTCCCCAAAGTCTCTTCTGTTCGGCACTCTGTCCATCAGTCGCACTCTGATGTCATCGCACACAATGCAGAACCAGAAGTCCTATATTGTTAGTGAGGACACCGAGGGTCCACCCACAACCTGGAGAATACAACGTAAGAGGAGAGCCCTGGTTGCCAGAAAACCAAGGGATAAGGTAAGTCAAATTTCTTTTTAATGGTACCCTGGACAAAAAGGCATGGGTAGTTGTTTTACTTTCTCTAGAGTTCAGCTTTAATTTCAACTTATCCTTTCACACTCAAATATAGAATACGCTGAAATTAGGATTCAGATTTTTGCCAAAATTTCAGGGAAAAGAAAACTCATCCCTGGAAAAATGTTCTTTGGGTTACAAAAATCTGAAACTGTGCTAAGGGTTTTTCTGCCTAGATGTCAGTCTGTGCACGTTTCATAAGTTGAGGTTATGGTTAGTTCAGTAACTAGCGCAGAGCAAATCAACAGATTTATTTAAAGTGGATGTAAACCCTAAATGGTCATAAACAAATGCGACCATGTGTATGCTCCATCAGTCTTTTGCTGACGGAATTCCAGCCAGCAAAAGATTAAGAGCAGATTCTCTATTTTTCGGTCGGGAAAATATCCTATCCGAAAATGCGATCGTCTGTATGTAATTCGGACACGCAAAAAATCACGCATGCTAGGAAACAATTTGACGCATGCTCGGAAGCATTGAACTTTTCTTGGCTAGTCGTAGAGTTGTATGTAACTGCCTTCTTGATGGTCGAAAGTTCAGAGAACTGTTGTGTGACCGTGTGTAGGCAAGCCAAGCTTGAGTGGTATTCCGTCGGAAAAAACATCAAAGATTTTTCGGACGGAAATTCCGCTCGTGTGTACATTAACTTTACAAGTTATATATTACCATGTAAAATGTTATATTCTTCTCTACTTTTAATAAAGATTTGATTGTGGAACAAAAAAAAAAAAAGTCTTTGTGGCAATGCCGGAGAGCATCTGGGAGACAGATATGGGAGAGTTGTCACTCTATAACAAGATGTTTCTGAACAAGGGCTTTGTGGCAGGATCACCAGGCAGTACTTGCCATCCGAGGTATGTATATAAATGTCCTGAAAGTAAAGTAGTTAAAACCAGGATCATGGCTGCAGCTGCACCATTTTTTCAGCCAGCGATTGCCTGTTATTATTATTGTACAGGATTTATATATATATATTAACAGTTTGCACAGCACTTTACAAAATGAAATGTTATGTAAAAGTGATCATATTTACAGAGGCGGGAGTCCCCCTTCTTTCTGCCTTTGTCCGTGGTGGTTCCTGGGCTTTCCCATTTCTCCAGGGAGTTTGGTACCAGTCAGGACAGCTTCTTGCAGGGTGGATGGAGCAACACCCATTTCCCGATTTCCTCTGAGACCTCCTGATGTTGTCATTTTTTATTTCACAGCTTTCATTCTCTGGCTGCAACACAACCAGTGTTTGATCAACTGCTTTGAAGGGCAGGGGAGACATCAAGGGTCTAATGGACCCCTGATATCTCTACAAAGAGTACATGTCACCTGACCAAAGCTATCACAAGGGGACTTGTAATCCTTTGTAATAGCAACAAAGTTAAAGTGAAGCTCCAGCCAAAAGGGGAAGTTCCACTTCTTTGCTTCCTTCACCACATCGCTGCCACTTTTGGCACCTTTTGGGGGGGGGGGGGCGGGTACCTGTTTTTGACGACGAGGTCCCCTGGAAGTTTGGGCCCCCTCATCCTTCCACCGCCGCCTGGCCATTTAGAAAGTGCAGTGCGCTTGGCACATGCGCAATAAGGAACTGGCTGGACAGGTAAGTGTCCTAATATTAAAAGTCAGCAGCTACTACAGTATTTGTAGCTGCTGACTTTTAATTTTATGGTGAAATGTAAACCTAACAGCCATTCCCCTGAGCATAGGTCCAGCATTTATATGTAAACTGTGATTTTACCCCAAATGTGAGGTATTACCTTGAAATTTTGGAGAGAGAGGAATAATTCTAGGGCCCTAATTCGCAATTATTTATAAACTGATCATTTCTAAAGGATTTTTATAAGTGTCACCTATGGACAGTTTCAGGTACTGTAGTTTGTCACCATTCCATAGTCGTACGCAATTCTAAATCTCAACATGCTTGGTACCTATTTACTCGATGCAAAAACATCTTTTATATTTTACCAAAAATGTGGTATTATATTGAGTTTGTGTGCACCAAAATGAATTTATGTGTATTTTTGCATTTGAGAAACATATGCACAGATATCATGTAGTAAGAAGAGCCGGCAACTTTCTTGTTTCTTGTTAAAAAAAAAAAAGAAGAGCCGGCAACACTGTAATCCTTGAAGTGTCATTTATTGGTAGAAAAATGGAGCAGGATGGAGGTTTTTTCTCAAATGAATGAATTTCTAACTATGAACGTAGTTTTAATTTGGGGAAAAAATCATGCATATTGTAATGAAACCTGTTTGGAAAAAAAGTGCACTACCAGTGCATTTAGGAGAGAAGCTTTTGGGCAGACTGAAATGCTGAACCCGCCTAAACACATCTAAATGAGTATAAACATGCCTAAACGCTAGCCATGTAGGTGGGGTGCAGCATGGTGTGGAGTGAATAATTCACAAAGGCAAGTGCAGTTGACTTGTATTGAAAAAATGCAGCAACAGTTCACAACAAACCTTGGGAAAGCCACCCCGCTGGACACCACTCAAAGTTCAGTAGCATGACAGAGGTAGATTCCAGCTGGAATTACAGCGTTCGTTCAGAGGGGATGGAGTGCGGCCTGGCCGTCTGGTCCCAAATCAGTAGAATGTCCAGAATAGATGAGGTCCTACTGTTTCCCTCCTAGTCAGGAACCCTTCCCTTACACTAACACTGTCCCTCACAGACGGGGTACCTGTCCCTACTCTGTCCACTCACCTAAAGTGTGCCAATACCCAGGAGCCAGGGCCTTAAATAGGCACTGCATGACCCAAGATGGCCACTTGAGTCACATGGGGCAGCAGCATCCAATAGGACAGCTTCCCCAGTGACCCAGGAAACCATAGAGGAACAACATTTTTCCTGACTTCCTCTCCAGCAACAGTGCCACTACAACTGAGTGCCACCTGCTGTGGAGAAAGCAGACTGCACCTGCTTACAGGGGTGTTTAGTGCTTGAGCGTTTATTCATTTCTATGGCCAGAATAAATGAATATTCTGGCCAACTGTATCAATGAACACCCAAATGCTTGATGCGCCTAACCACATGTGCAAACCTCAGTTTTGGGCATGTTTTTTAAGCTGCAAGGAGCAAAGATGTCCAGAGGAGGAAAAAAATGTCTTGTGTGCATGAGGCCTTACAATATTGCATAAAATGGAGGTTGAGCAACACAATATCATGTGACAAGCTCCGCGGCATTGTAAACAGCTAGATAGACAGAGGATTTCCTGCCTTGATCTTGGTGGCATTGTGTCCTGAAGAGCACTAGCAGTACACTTGTTTTTAGTTGCTGCCCGAGCTCTTGAATAATATGCCCTGTGTGTCCTTTCTGCCCTGCTGCTATTGGAACGTGTCTTTGTTGAAAAGTGTTGAAAACAAATCTTTATTATTAAACACTCTAATAATGAGACCCTCGGGGACTGTCGGCAGTGGCTTTGTCGGTGAAGAGCTGTGATATGCCAAGCAAAACTAATTGGACTTTTGGAAAGAGTATTAAACATGGGAGAGCGCTGCTTGGTGCCATCTTTATATTCACATTGTAAGTTTTTTTTCATCGGCGGATCCTATAAGTTAGTAAAACGAGTGAGGATCTGATTGATGCTTTGGGTAAAACACACGTAGCCGTGGTTTGCCAAGATACTGTTCTGTTCTCAGACATATTAGGATAGGAACCAATGCTGTAATTTCATTCTCTGGCTTCTCAATGCAATTAAAGGAAATACATAAGTCTCTGAGGGGAATATAACAAATATAAAATTACATTATCTCTGCAGCTAATCAATATTAATGGTTTATTGCATAGCAGGACAGATTAATAAAATATTGCCAAAGTGGAATTTCATACCACCTACAATAGAAAAGTGTGAGAGCTACCATTTTCATCCCTATTCAGTGAAGAGTGTTAGTTCTTAAAAGGGACGCATGGGTTTGTAAAAAAACATATATACTCTATATTAAAAAAAAACATATATACCGTATTTATTGGCGTATAACAAGCACCGGCGTATAACAGGCACCCCAAGTTTAGGAGGGCATTTTAAGGAAAAAAGTTTTAGGAGGGAAGTTTAAGGAAAAAAAAAACTTACATTTAAATGCCCATCAATGCAGCCTTATCAGTGTGCATCTGCAGCCTTGTCCATCATTGCAGAATGATCAGTGTCATTTGCAGCTTGCCCAGCGTCATTTGCAGCTTGCCCAGTGCCGTTTGCAGCCTTGCCCAGCGACGTTTGCAGCTTGCCCAGTGTCATTTGCAGCTTGTCCAGCGCCGTTTGCAGCCTTGCCCACGTTTAAATTTCCCGCTGCCGAGATAGGCCGAGCCTGTGTACTCGGCTCTACTCGTCTCGGCTCGTCTCGCAGTCCCGCCCAGTCTGGGCGGGACTGCGAGCAGAGCCGAGCCGAGTACACAGTACAGTCGGCTCTGTCTTTTTCAGCAGCGCTCGCTACAGAAACAGCAGGGAGGCGGGACTGCGAGCGGAGCCGAGCACTCGGCTCCGTCTTTTTTGGCGGCGCTGAGTCTTTTTCGCTATTTTCGGCTCACAGACAGTGGGGATCGGCATATAACACACACCCACTACTTTTCCCCGATGTTATACGCCGATAAATACGGTGCCTCTATGCTGCAGCATCAGTGTGATGTCCCAAGTTGGCCCTAACACAAAGAACTGAGCAGTCACATTGCTCAGCTCTTAGTCTGCGCGGAGTTGAGCAGTGACTGTCAGTCACCTCTCTTTGCTCTGCCCCTTCAGTGCTCATTGGAGCACCAGGTTGGAGAGGGGATAGGCGCAGTTGGCTCAACCTCTCAGCCTTAAGTGGAGCCAGCTGTCATTCAGGCTGCCAAATGGATTCCAACAATATTGTCAGGATCCTTACAGAGTCCTGGAGCGGCTCTCTCTGCCTTGTCAGATGATAGCAGGCAATAGCCGCTGACTCTAGGTCATAAGAGAACAAAAGTAAGAGTACTCCTGTGACTCACAATAGAGGTATGGCTACAAAACTTTGGCCATACTTTTTTTAAGTATAGTATACTGTAACAACCAACCAAAATCCTTCATGGATTGGTCTGACAGCAGTGTGAATTCTGATTGTAGACTCCTAAAGCCCAACCCCACCTTTGACATAAGATTAAAGTAGAACTGAAGGCGGGGGGGCGTGACCAGATGAGATGAGGGAGAGTGAGTGAGGAGTGTGTGCAGCGTCCCGTCTCCCTCCTGCCTCCTGCTCACTCTATTAAATAAATGCTGTGATTCAAACGCTTACGGTTACCGAGCCGACTGACTTCCGATGCCTGTGACCCTGTGATGTCTAGATCCTGACTAGATCCGAAGCTCAGCTGCCGAGTGAGAGAGGCGGCGGTGCGGGGAACGGACTCGGGCTGTGACGAGCCCAGTGCACCAGCGTGTCTGTCAGGCTGATTCTCAGCGCCCGTACCTCTTCAGACGCAGGATCGACCAGCGTGTGTCTGGGGGCCGGCCGTCCCAGAAGGAGGCGGCAGGGGGTGTGAGAGGCTCTGGCTGCTTCCCTCTAAGGAAGTGAGATCTGACGGCCCGTGAGCGGGGGGCAAGCCGGCCGGATTCCAGTACTCTATCCAGTAAGTTAAACTACACTGCCAGGAGGAGCACAGCCTGAACCCCCGAACCCAGCGGATAACTGCGAGAAGCTACTTCTGACTGTGAGTACTCTAAGCCCTAAACGAACTATAGTGGTTTTCTACTTACCATTTTTACATAGCCTGGGGACATTCACCCCCACTCGGTGTCCCAGAAGATCTGTTAGTGGGCTGGCTATTGACTGGGCATTAGGACGGATTCTAGGACCTTATCCACCTTATAGCCACACTGCATGAACTGTGAACCGTGAGCTGAGGGGCACGCACCTGACAGGCCGCCCAGAGGTTACAGCAGGGGAACCTGTGAGAGGGAACCCCCAAATAAGTGGGGGAAGAAAAAGGAAAGGGGTAAGGGATTGCCCGGGACTGTATACAGCTGATTACTGGGGGTCCCCTCCTTCCAGTCACTGACGTTGTTGGCCTCGGTTCTCCCTTTTTTTTTTTTTTTTGTCCTTTTTTTTGAGATAGTGGAAATCGAAAGCTCATCCTGCACACTTGCACTGACGGACTTCAAAAACTGAGCCTATATTTTTCCAACAGCTTTCTTAAGGACTGGCTTGAGATATATCCAGAACTTTGGTTTTGCGTTTAGTGTTGGGGGTAGATTCACTTTAAAGTGGTTTCCGCTTATACCTAATCTCCCCTTTCCCCTCCCCCCTTTCTAAATCGGCGGCAGTACGTGCGAGCACTTTTTCTTTCTCTTTTTCTTTTCTCCCTGAGGCACCCCCAGAAAAAGGGGAAAAATCCGGTTTTGACTTGTTGTATACTAATAAATATGCCTTCACAACGTACCACAAAGGCAAGCCAGGCGGCCAGCCAGGCAAGCCAAGCAGCTGCCAAACTGGAGAAATTCGCCCACACTCCTGGGCAAGTGATGGCCCAGACCCCCCCAAAAAACACGATTCAGGGCCAGCAGCCCCAGACAGCTCGGACAGGTGGGTCGGTGGGGGGAAGAAAAAGCCAAGGACAGATCCAAGTTTTAACACACACCACCCAGATACCACCAGCGGAGGGGGGGGAGCCGGGTGGAAGGTCACAAACTCAGGATACAGAGGGTACCCCGATCCTGGGGAGTAGCCCCGGCGGGGTAGAGGGGCCTGATCCAACACTGAAGGAAGTATTGGAGGCTATTAACTCTTGCAGAACCTCCTTGAACGATATGAACCACCAGCTGAAAACAATACATGAGGATCTTTCTTGTATTAGGAATGAGCTACAAAAAGTTCAGGAGAGGACCACAATCTTGGAGGATAGACTAAGTTTAGTTGAAGATGATTTGGCCCCATTAAAACGTGAAATGAGTGAAATTAAAGATTTCCTGAATAAACAAGCAAACATAATGGACGAGATCGAGAATAGGATGAGAAGGAAGAACATTCGTGTGGTAGGCCTCCCAGAACATTCTGAGGGTCCAGACCCTGCCGCCTTCTTAGAAAAGTGGCTTTCGGAGATTTTCGGGCAGGACTCTTTTTCTTCGTTTCTTGCGGTAGAAAGAGCTCACAGAGTCCCCTCGAGACTCGTTAACCCCGGAGCCCCCCCAAGACCGCTTTTGGCAAAATTATTATTTTTCAAAGACAAAGTAACGATAATTCGGAAAGCGAGGGAACTGGGTAATATTCTTTATAACGGTACGAGGGTGTCCATTTACCCTGACTATTCACCAGACCTTCAAAAAAGGAGAGCCAAATTCGGGGAGGTGAAACGTAAACTGCGCCAAGTCAACCTTACATATGCCTTGCTATACCCAGCAAAATTGAGAGTGATGGCTCCGGGGGGGACTATATTCTTTGATTCTCCCGAGGTGGTAGAAGACTGGATTAAAAAATTCAAAGAATGACTTCCAGATCATGAGGACTAACTTTGCACGCTGGGGGTGCGGTTCTTTTTTTTTTTTTTTTTTTTTTTTTTTCGGGGGGTAGGAGGAGTTGACGTTTGGATGGGGGGGGGGCGGGAGTGGTGGGCGACACTCGGGGGTTTTTTTTCCCCTCTTTTTCTTTAAATTTTCTTTTTTCTCTTTCCGTGGTGTCGCCTCCCCCTTCCCCCCCCCCCCCCCCCCCCCCCTTTTTTTTTTTTTTTTTTTTTTGTTTTGGAGGCGGGGATTGAGACGGGAGGGACTGATAGAGAGGAAGTATGACACTATTGAGCAAGGGGATGCAGCAGGATGTTCTTAGGGAACGTATGTTGAGTATGACACTATGGAACAATTTTTGCACTGGGAGGGAGGGGGATGAATGGTTAGATATGGTGAAGGGGAGGGTTAGGGATAGGGACTATAAAAAGCAACAGACACTACATTTTTTTTTGTTGTTCATAAGGTGTGTTTGGGTTGGTCACAAGAGAAGGCCCTCGGCCGAACCTAGGAAGGTTAAGTATGAGAGATGCAAACAGAGTGTAGGGTATGATAGTGGTGAATGTGTGGGTGAATGGGTGAGGTATAATAAGTTCACAAGGCATAAGTATGCACGGAAAAATGTTGTACAGGTAAAAACTCACGTTCACAGTTTAAGATGGGATAGTATGGTTCCACAAGTACTAAAAATAAGAATTAAATGGTTCACTATAATGAGCACGAGATTAAGGATTAATGTTGTCAATGTAATCACTTATTATTATAACCACGTATGATTAACACTACACAAGAGGGTAAAAAAAAGCTCACTATTTGTTCCTGGAATGTAAGGGGACTGGGAGATCCAGGGAAGAAAGCTGCAGTACGATCTATGGTTAAGTCCTATGGGAGTTCTATCGTGTGTCTCCAGGAGACCCATTTTACCAATGCTTCCTTAACCAGGTTAGGGTGGGGGGAATTTGCCGTTCAGTTCCACTCGGTTCATTCATCTTTCTCCAGAGGTGTTAGTATTTTGATCGGTTCAGGGATTACTTTTAACTGTATCCAAAGTAAGATCGACGACCAGGGACGGTATATTTTCCTACATTGTAAGATAGAGAACAGAGAGGTGCTACTTGCTAATGTGTATGTTCCCCCTCCTTTTAATTTTGAGGTTCTTCTCGGCTTTGTGGATTTTGTGCTGGAGAGGCCGGGCTTACCGGTAATGGTCATAGGTGACTTTAATATGGTCCTGGACTCGACAATAGATAGATTTCCCCATGGGACTCAACGGAGTGGGCTAGTGGATAGCCGTCTCCACCGTCTCCTGGGGGAAACGGGCCTGAAGGACATTTGGCGCCTGAGAAACCCTGGGATAAGGGGTTACTCCTGCTTCTCCAGCACATACTCCACACTGTCGAGAATCGACATGTTGCTTGGCAACGACGAATTGATGGCCATGATAGATAACATTAGGTACAGGCCAAGAAGTCTTTCGGATCATTCTCCTGTGACAGCCTCAATGGAGGTGGGGACGAGAAGTATCTATCGGGAGTGGAGAATCAATCCCTCCTGGCTGGAGTTAATGGGACATCCCCAAGAGGTCCTGGACGCTTTGAGGGATTGTATAGAGTGGAATAAAGGCTCGCCCCCCCAGGGGGTAGTCTGGGACACACTCAAGGCTATCCTTCGGGGTTTGCTGATCCAGCAGATATCAAAAATAAAAAAACTGTCAAGAGAAGAGGAGGAAACCGCAGGGAACAACTTAATATCTGCAGAAGCTGCATACATAAGTAATCCAACACCTGTAAATTTTAGAACATGGACAGAGGCACAAAGGGTCTATCGCGTAGTCCTGCTGGGCAAAGCAGAACAAAAATACATCTTTCAAAAACAAGTCGCCTTCGGGGAGGGGGAAGGAATAAGTAGGATGCTCGCCCACCTGATTAGAACTAATTCTCCCTCATCGATGGTCCCATTGATTGACACAGGGGCGGGTAGGACATCTACATACACGCCCGAGATTGTGGACACTTTTCGGGAGTACTACGAGAGGTTATACCACTCCGAACAGGTAGATATGAAAGAGGAAATGGATTCATTCTTCGAGGGGTTGACGGTCCCCTGTCTCTCTGAGGAGGACAGGGCCACGTTAGATGGCCCTGTCACCCTGGAGGAGATACAGCGGACCGTCCGGGAAATGGCAGGTCAGAAGTCCCCAGGACCGGATGGCCTTCCCATTGAAATTTATCGTAAGTATGGGGAGGTGCTTTTACCCGAACTGTTAGAGGTTCTTAATTCCTCGGCACTGAAAGGCGAGCTACCCAAATCAATGATGGAATCGACCATAATTGTGATCCCCAAGGAGAATAAGAACCCACTTTCCCCCGCCTCATATAGACCCATTGCGCTTTTGAATTCAGATATTAAAGTGTTAGCAAAGGTCTTGGCGGCCAGGTTAAACAAAGTTATTCATAAACTGGTACATCAAGACCAATCAGGATTTATTCCTGGCAGGTCTTCTAGTTTAAACATTAGACGCCTTTTTTTAAATCTCCAACTACCCGTGGAAGATGGAGGCAATAGGGCTGTCCTTTCCTTGGATGCCGCCAAGGCTTTTGATTCCCTTGAATGGAAGTACCTCTGGAGAACTCTATCGGAATTTCGGGTGGGCCCGAACTTTGTTAAATGGGTAAGGCTCCTATACAGCTCTCCGGGGGCAAGAGTGAAAGTAAATAATGAACACTCTACCAGGTTTCGATTGCTGAGGGGGACGAGGCAGGGGTGCCCTTTGTCGCCCCTCCTCTTCGCCCTCGCAATCGAACCTTTGGCTCTCTCCCTGAGATCATCCCCTGAAATAAAAGGGTTCAAACGAGGGGACTTGGAGGAAAAAGTGATACTCTATGCAGATGATCTCCTTCTTCTGCTTAATGACACTCAGGAGTCTCTACGCGAGACCATGGGCAGAATTAAAAACTTTGGCCTCTTGTCAGGATTAAGAATTAACTGGGATAAATCACATCTACTTCCTATAGACCCTATACTTCTCCCCCTACCACACGAAGCAAACAAACTCCAAATAGTTCAGAAAATAAAATATCTGGGTATTAATATTTCAAGAGACCCTAAACAATTTGTTATAGAAAACCTGGTCCCACTTTTGAACAAATTTAAAGGGAAAACCCAAATTTGGAAAAATCTCCCCCTGTCTGCAGCAGGTCGGTGTAATTTAATAAAAATGGTGCTCATGCCACAACTTTTATATATTCTCCATAATTCACCAATATGGATCTATAAAAAGTGGTTTAACAGGGTTGACACTATATTTAGAGAACTGGTTTGGAAAGGGGGGACCTCCCGGATTAGCCTTAGAACATTACAACTTCCAACTGGGTCAGGTGGAGTTGCCCTGCCGCATCCTTTCAGATATTTCTTAGCGGCTCAGCTGCAACATATTGGGGGATGTGAGGCTGAGAAAGAGGGGCCAGAGTGGAAGATCCTTCTCCACAAATCCCCACATAAGTCTTTGATGGAGATTCTGGAGGCAGGGACCTTCCAGAAGGGACTTCCCACCCAGGACCTGATGGCTAAAGTTTGGGGTACTGTAAAAAAAATGATGGGATATGGAGGGTTTACAGTTTTTTCCCCGTTATGGGAGAATGTTAATCTGTACGAAATCCGAAAGATGGGGACTGTTAAAGAATGGGAGAGAGTGGGTTTAAAATACATTGCTCAGATCTATCATGAGGGCAGGATTAGAAGCTTCCAGGACCTTAGAGAACATTTTTCCCTCCCCAGGAAGTCTTTCTTTAGATACCTGCAGGTGAGACATGCCCTGGCAGCACAGTTTAAAGGTGAACCACCAGAATGGACTAACATGCAGGTACTACAGAGTGTGGCAGGGGCGGGAACCCGTAAGGGGATGATATCTAATCTATATCTACATCTATATAAAGGGAATAGGGAAGGTACACAACTATGTCCACATAAAGTAAAGTGGGAGAGAGACGTGGGAACCATCTCAGCTCTCCAATGGGAAAGGATACTCGAACTCGCCCCAATGGTCTCACTTTCCCCCCCTCAGAAGATGTCACACCTTTTTCTATTATACCACGCCTATTATACTCCAAACAAGCTCTTTAGGTTCGGCCGTAGGCAAGATGATAAATGCCCTAGATGCAGGAGACCAGGGGGAGATCTTGTCCACATGTTCTGGAGATGTCCAAAATTATATGGATACTGGAAAGAGGTGGTGGACAAGGTCTCCCAGATATTCAATACCCATCTTGAGCTGGACCCCATTCAGTGCGTTCTTGGGGGAGGAGAGGGAGGGGGCAGGCCTAAGGAAGGTCAGATCGCGGTTTTGCGCTGTCTTTTCCAGGCCAGGCTACTAATTGCTCGGAGGTGGCAGTCCTCTACCCCTCCGTCAGTTAATGAGTGGGAGCAAAATATGGATAGAGTTATCATGAAGGAGAAAACTATATATACAAAACGAGAGAGCCTTGCTAAATTCCATTTATTATGGAATCCATGGATCGAGAGAGGAACATGAGAATGCTTTAGATAAGTGCCAACCAAACCTAATTAGTTAGGTAAAAAGAACTGAGTGGACGAAATGACACAAACAGAGAGCAAGAGGATGGATACGAGAGCTAGGGGGTGAATGCAAGGAGGCATGAGTGAGTTAGAACACACTTTAATACGCTTAACGATTTTTGCTTAACATGATCTGTGTAAGAGAGATGAATGAGATTGTGTATAATTGTGTATAATTTGTATTTGTAAAAAAAAAATTTGAAATAAAGACATAAAGTTAAAAAAAAAAAAAGTAGAACTGAAGGCAATACTTTTTATTTCATTTTATAGAGTAAAAAAACTGTCAGATTTGTATTCCTGTATGTGCCCACGTTAGGAAGATGCACCCTCTTTATTTGTCCTGTTTATCATTATCACTGAAAGTGAAAGAAAATTTTGATTTGCCACCAGAACAGGAATAGAAAGGAAATCCTCTGATGGTGACATCAGTTCTGCTGACCCTGATTATTACCAGGGATTTCCTCTCACTTCCTGTTTTGGATATGTGATAGGAAGTGAAGGCAAATCTCCCCAATGGGACACAGATGGCAAAAAATTTACCAAGGTTATAACGCTCCCTTCTTCTGTCCAAAATTAAAAAAATAGCTTTTCTTGCAATACTTACCGTGTCTCTGGCATTGCCCCCTACAGACTCACAGCTATGTGATCCAGCGTCGGCCCTCTTCCAGGTTAAACAATGCCCACCATCATCCAATCCACTTCAAGTGGCTCAAGGCCAGCACAGGCTTACAGTACTCCTGAATAGAATGAAGGAGTGCAGGAATGGGGTAGGGAGATCAAATAAAGCTCAAACTTTTTATTTGGATTTGGATAGAGAAGGAAAGAGTTAGACACTGTAAAGTTCATGGTTCAGCATTGCTGATTTATTGATGACATATCAGAGATAGCGTCGTCATCAGTTATATGTTTCTGTTGCTAGACTTTCCGAATTAATGTAAAATAGATACAGGTTTTCTAAACCAAAAAGAAAAACTTATCTTGGATTGTTTACTGACAGTCTAGATGAGGTTCTCACATAGTCAACAGTTTATCTTTTGTCACTTACCAGAAATGATCCATTGTTGGTAGACGTTCTTGTGATAAGTAGAACATTTTGGGCCAGAAGAGCAATTGCAAGTGCCAAACTGTTCTCAACTCAAACACCAAAAAGAAAAATTGTAAACCTGATCAGTATTCACAAACCAGAGACAGTCCAAGGTCAAGACTTTCTAGTGATCCAAAACCAGGGACTGTCTTCAGAACCAAGGAACCTTAGTACTCGTCAGGTCACACTAGGGCTAGTAGCTTTGGCAATTAGCAGTCCATGCACATTTTTAAAGGCATATGAGTGAAGAGCCAAGTACATTTATTTTGTGATTGTCCATGCAACCTTTATTTTCACCACAGTAGGTGAGGACACGTGAACCCCAGCGGAAGGGTTATCAGTTATTTGTCTTATAAGCTCTGTCTGTACCTAACCTGCATCTGTGCACCACCTGTGCCACTAATCCACAACATATGGGATTCTGCAAAGATTGGGTATAGTGAAAACAACCTACTTCATTCTGTCCTATCAGCACTGTGTCAAAGATCAAAGCACTCTGAGAGTCTACCAAACCTGTTGGGACTGAATAAACACCTTGTTAATATTATATAAACCTGCAAAGGATAACGTCATTGTCTCATATATTACATATTGCACCATAAAATGTTCCTATGTTCCTTAGAGGTTTACTATAGGTAGATGTAAACCTTAACTGGATGAAATGAAACTGTGTCTCATAATCACCAACCATGTTTCGTTTTTGTTTGTTGCTTTTAGAAAATACAGTTTTCACTGTTTTCATTCTATTTTGCACCAGAATGCTGCTAAATTCCATAATTCTTTTTGCAAGCATTTTCTGTCTACATGCACTCTTTCCAGTGACAGTTTCACACCATTGTTCTGGGTGAGCATTCTGGTGGTGGCAATGGCAAAACATGCCTAGGCAGTGAGCATCAGCAAAGCTGCTCATTGTATCCACTAGAGATGCATGTTATGGGCTGAAAACACAGACGAGAATATGGGAGAAAAGGACAAAGCGTAGACTTTCCATAGCAGGAAAAAACCTTTATAGCATAATTACCAGTCAATAATCGCTGTAGGTTTATAAACAATGAAGAGAAGTTGTACCCCATTACTACTGTGTAACACAAATATGGGGCATCCAGGAAGTGGGTTTATTCTTGTGCGCTGCATATATGTGTTATGCCCCGTACACACGGTCGGATTTTCCGACGTAAAATGTCCTATCGGACCATGTTGTCGGAAATTCCGACCATGTGTGGGCTCCATCGGACTTTTTCCGGATTTTGAGATCCTGCTCTCAAATTTTCCGACAACAAAGTCCTATCGGACTTTTTCTGATCGTGTGTAGCGAATTCCGACAGACAAAGTGCCACGCATGCTCAAATCACATTACAAGACCAAAGCTATTGGCTACTAGCCTCTACGTAGTCCCGTCGTAAGCAACGAACGTCACCACGTTCAGGATGATCGGATTTTCCGACAACTTTGTCCGACCGTGTGTATGCAACACCAATGTCGGACAAAATCCGTCGGAATAAATCCGACGGATTTTGTGGTCAGAATTTCCAACGTGTGTACGGGGCATTAGAGGTGCACCGAATGGAAATTTTGGTGCCGAAACCAAAACCGAAAATTCAGGATTCACTTGGCCAAAACCGAAGATGACAGTTTTTAAAAAATAAATATATCTTTATATATAATTGTATTATATTTGATTTTTTATAATTATAACGAATTTAAATTAATATGAATTTAATGTCGGCCATTATCGGCACCTCAATAAAAATGCATCCCTTAAAATTCTATGTATGTCTTTACACTGGTCTGTTGCGCTTCCAATGTAGTGTTAAAAATCTTGTTTGCAGAATTTTTAATCAGTTAAAAAAAGCACCAAAAATGCACCTCCCCGTTGAAATGCATTGAAAATGCAGCAAGAACGCATTCATAACACACATGCGTTACGTTTTTGAGTCACATGACCTAAGAAAACACACCATAAGCACAGTAAAATCGTGGCAAAATCACGTGCGTTTTTGGCGCAATTATCGGCACGTTTTACTCTATTGGCAAAATGGCAAAAACATAATTTTTGGCCACCAAAATGTTGGTGCATCTCTAATATGTGTTCTTGCGATTGCGCTGGAAACGCACTCCATTGTGAGCTCCCAGCACTGAGACCGAGCCATTGGTGACGGCTCCTGGTCTACAAATTATCTGGAGCAGGTAAAACCGGGTCCCGGTAATGTGATCACTGTGATTAGCCAATCAAAGCGATCACTACTGTGAGTGACAGTGTAATGCCTGTCTCAGAGTTGTTTCTCCCCTGTGAGGTAGAGAAACAGCAGACATTTTTCCTCCAGCGAGGAGGAAAAGATACAATGTATATTTTCCTGCTCTAAAGGAGAAGTCTGTATTAAAATAAATAAATAAATAAATAAAGGTCTGTTGGAAAACAAAAATAAAGATGACTTAAATAGCAACTGCAGTCTGCTCACATAATTTGAAATAAAAACATCTTTGCCATTCTGAAGCTTCCCTCCAACCACTTTGCATATTATTTTATATATACTGTGATTCTGTACTTGCCAAATATGCTGCAGAAATCTCCCTCCACTGAGTCTGGCTGCAATCATTTTAACTGTGGGCAGCTGAAGCTGCTGCCTGTTCACTTCCTGGATTTACACACACAGAGGCACACCTCCAGCTCTGCAGCTCCCATTGGCCCTCTTATGACTCACCCCCACCCCCTTCCTGGCAAACTCTCACACGAGTGAGAGAGAGAGAGCTGTGCATGATGTCATAAGCCTAGGCTTTTTACCAGACAAGAAACAGGAAGTGGGCTGTAGAAGGTATTTACTGGAAGAAAAAAAATGTTTTACTATCCAAAGTTAAAACAACAAGGGCAGAAAATGTAATAGATGGAAAGATTAAAAAATTACTGAAGTTTCCGCTTTAATTCAGGGCTTGATCTGGTTTAGTGAGTGATAGAGTAAGCGTCAGTTTAGGCACAAATCAAAAATCAGTTGTGACGTTTTTGCGCCAAGATTGGAAAACTTCTGCCAAATGGACGATAAATTGAAAGGTTAATGTGTTTCTCGCCCATTAGAAATTGAACTGTTGGTACTGTACATATGTGACCCAGAAGCAAAAAAACTGATGAGAAACTGATTTGTTTATGTCCACTGAACGATTTATCATTCGAAATTCTGTCATTACAGGATGGCAATATCATTTGCTCTCACGAACATGTGTTTGTTTTTTGAAAACAGGTTAGAATGATTTTTTGACTGGTGTGGTTAGCATTAGTGTCAGTGTTGGTATCAGTGTCATTTAGCAGCAGTGTAAGTGTCAATTGGTGTCAGTTTTAGTGTCAGTTATGCCGCGTACACACGACCGGACTTTCCGGCAGAAATATTCCGATCTTGTGTGGGCGTCATCTGACTTTTTTCTTAAAAAATTCAGACGGACCTAGAAATAGAACATGCTTTAAATCTTTCCGACGGAATCAATTTCTATCGGGAAAACCGTTCGTCTGTATGCTGGTCCAACGGACCAAATACGACGCAAGGGCAGCTATTGGCTACTGGCTATTGAACTTCCTTTTCTAGTCCTGTCGTACGTCATCGCGTTCGAAACGAACGGACTTTGGTGTGATCGTGTGTGGGTAAGTCCGTTCGGTCGGAACTCCGTTGGGAAGACCATCAGAGTTTATTCTGATGAAAAGTCCGGTCGCGTGTACGCGGCATAAGTGGCAGCATTTCAGCCAGTGTGTTTTCAGTGTTTCTTGGCTCTACTACGGGTACAAAGAACAAATAAAGCACACGTGTGGCATTGCTAAGATCAGTGGCGGCCGATCCATAAGGGGCGCGGCCCCCCTAGTTTGCATAGCCACACACATAGAGTGATTTTAAAAAAAAAAATAACTGATAATATGACTAACATTTTTAACATCTTAAAATTAAAAAATGTTAGTCATATTATTATTTATTTAAAAATCAATCATTCTATGTGTGTAGCTGTGCACTGTGTAGGGTGCGGGACTAATAGGTTTCTATTAGGTCCATCCGTTTTTTACAAGCACGTGATTAGAGCTTGAGGCTCTAATTGGCTTGTTTTATGTTTTCCCCGGGGCGCAGAACGCTCCCACTTTGTGACTTTAGCGAATCAATATTCGCCATCAGTTTCTGGCTTCTTGTACCGGCCAATCAGGACAGGAGGCTGAAGATTTGGAACCCGGAAAGAAGACCGGGTTAACAGGGAAGCCGCAGCACCGGGATTCAGGGGAGCGCAGGTAGGTAGTGCAGTTTTGGTGGTGGATCATGGTAATGACTCCACTTTTCCTCTCCTGCTGTTTTTAATGGTGACAATATGTTGGATGGCTCAAAAACTAAAAATGACTTCATCATGTACTGTATATATAAATAAATGTGGTAAACGACAAAAAAAAAAAAAAAAATTAATAAAAATGTGGTAATTAAAAGTAAGGTAAACAACTCACATGCATTTGTATTTGTACACTGTCCTGATGCACCACAGTAAAAGGCTTGGTAATCACATACCTAGACACCGCTCTTGGCAGTAATATACAAGACATCCAGTACACTTCTTGGTCTAACATCACCCAGCTCCGCCCTATGTATGTGGTCATGGAAATATTTAACTTCTTCAGGGGCCGTAACCACTTCAGCCCCGGAAGGAATTACCCCTTCCTGACCAAGTCCTTTTTTGCGATACGGCACTGCATCGATTTAACTGACAATTGTGCAGTTGTGCAACCTTGTACCCAAACAAGATTAACATCCTTTTTTTTCTCACAAATAGAGGTTTCTTTTGATGGTATTTGATCACCTCTGCGTTTTTTATTTTTTGCACTATAAACAAAAAAATGAGCCCACTAGCTCCACCTGTCAGTGCCCACAGTGCCATCTGTCAGTGCCCACAGTGCCATCTGTCAGTGCCCACAGTGCCAGTGCTGCACATCAGTGTCACCTACCAGTGCTCATCAGTGTCCCCTACCAGTGCCCATCAGTGCCACCTATCAGTGCCCATCAGTGCCACCTATCAGTGCCTATCAGTGCCACCTATCAGTGCCATCTATCAGTGCTCATCAGTGCCATCTATCAGTGCCATCCATCAGTGCCAATCGGTGCCACCCATCCGTGCCCATCAGTGCCATCTTTGCTGTGCCCATCAGTACCGACTTATCTGTCCCCACCAGTGCAGCCTATCAGTGCAGCCTATCAGTGCCCACCAGTGCCGCCTCATCAGCGCATATAAATGAAGCAGAAAAATGACCTGTTTGCAAAATTTTATAACAAACTATTAAACATGATTTTATTTTTAATTTTCCATCTTTTTTTGTTTGTTTAGCAAAAAATAAAAACCCCAGCTGTGATTAAATACCACCAAAATAAAGCTCTATTTGTGGGAAAAAAATAGTAAAAATTTCATTTGGGTACAGTGTTGTATGACCGCGCAATTGTCATTCCAAGTGCGTCAGCGCCGAAAGCTGAAAATTGGTCTGGTCACGAGGGGGGTTTAAGTGCAAAGTAATCAGGTGGTTAAAAAAAAAGAATTTCTTCCTCAGTTTAGGCTAATATGTATTCTTCTACATAATTTTGGTAAAAAAAAAATCGCAATCGTACATTGATTAGTTTGCGCACAAGTTATCGAGTTTACAAATAAGGGGATAGATTTATGCCATTTTTATTATACATTTTTTGTGTAGTAATGGTGGCGATCTGCAATTTTTATTGTGACTGCAACATTGCGGTGGACAGATCGGACAATTTTGACAAATGTCACCGGCAGGGAGGGGTTAAACACTAGGGGCCGATCAAGGGGTTAAGTGTGTTCCCTCAGCGTGTTCTAACTGTAGGGGGGATGGGCTCACTAGAACATGACAGAGATCACTGCTCCCGATCACTGGGAGCAGTAGATCCCTGTCATGTTGCTAGGCAGAAGAGGGAAATGCCTTGTTTACATAGGCCTCTCCCCGTTCTGCCTCTCTGTGCCACGATCGCGGGCCACCGGCGGACATCAAGACCTGGGGGTCATGTCGGGCACGCTCGCATGCCGCTGGCGGTGTGCTCGCCCGCTAGAAGCCGATGATGGAGTGACATACAGGTACGTTGTATTGCTCACCTGTGCCACTTTGCCGACGTATAATGGCGTAAGCCAGTCAGCAAGTGGTTCAAGTGGAAATATGCATCTTTCCTATACGTTAGATAGCATAGGTGTTAGGAGGGGGGATGAGACAGTTTTAAGGCTAGCAAGGGTGAAGCTGAAATTCCACTTTAACACATTCCCAAATAGGGATGAGCTCAAGGTTCAGCCCCACCATGAATGTCCGAACATTTACTCGTTTGGCGAGAGCTAAACGTCGTGTTCAATAGCAGAAGCTTCCAGAACTTTTTTTCCTCTGTAAAATATCAGTTCTAAAAAAATCACTGCTCTGGACTGCATGGAATTAAAAAAAAAATGGTTTGCATTTGTATATGTTCCCCAGGACAGTACCCACACTACCATGCTATTTTTGACACCCCCTTGGATATTAGCCCAGAAAATGGGCATTTTTTATTTCACAGAATTAGCCCTCATTGGTTTCAGTGGGATTCGGGTTCAGCATCCAAACTTCTTTGACCTTTGCTAGCTCCTGTCGAACCAAACCCAAGGCTGTTTGGCTCATCATTATTCTTGAACATTGGAATGGGAACTTGGCCACCAATAGTGTCAACTGATGAGCAGGAGAGAGCAATCGAACCCGAAATGGCCTGCAACTTTGTAATCATGTCTGCAATGTAGAATTTTGTGCTTCAGTTCAACTGGGCAAATGTCTTACCTGAGAGAACGTCCAACTCCAGAGTAGCCCACAGAACATCAATTGGGAACAGTTGGGAACAGTTGTTTCCAACTCCACATCCTGTTTATTAACCGCTTCCAGACCAGCCACCACAGTTAAACTGCAACAGGCTGGCTCCCCTGTACATCGGCTCTTTAAGACGCCTCCAGCGGCACGCGTGCCCGAAGCGTGTCCCCAGAGCGGATGCGAGTGCCCGGCGGGCGCGATGACCACCGGGCAGCCACGATCGCATTGGACAGAGCGAGAACCAGGATCTGTGTGTGTAAACACACAAATCCCAGTTCTATCAGGGGAGAGGAGACAGATCGTGTGTTCCTACTAAGTAAGAACAACAATCTTTCTTCTCCTCTAGTCAGCCACATTCCCCCTCACAGTTAGAACACACATAGGGAACACAGTTAACCCCTTGATCGCCCCCTAGTGTTAACCCCTTCACTGCCAATTAGATTTATACAGTAATCAGTGCATTTTTATAGCACTGATCGCTGTATAAATGTCACTGATCCCAAAAAAGTGTCAAAAGTGTCTAATGTGCCCGTCACAATGTTGCAGTCCCGATAAAAATCACAGATCATTACTAAAAAAAATGTATAATAAAAATGCCATAAATCTATCCCCTATATTGTAGACGCTATAACTTTTGCGCAAACCAATTAATATACGCTTATTGCGATTTTTTTTTTAACCAAAAATATGTAGAAAAATATTTATCGGCCTAAATTGAGTAAGACATTTTTTTTTTTTTTATTGGGATATTTATTATAGCAAAAAGTAAAAAATTATTACTATTATTATTATTTTTTTTTAGCGCAAAAAAATAAAAAGTGCAGAGGTAATCAAATACCACCAAAAGAAAGCTCTATTTGTGGGAAAAAGAGGTTGTCAATTTTGTTTGGGTACAGCATAGCACCACCGTGCAATTGTCAGTTAAAGCGACACAGTGCTGTATCGTAAAAAAATGGCCTAGTCATTAACCGGATCCCGATCGGCGCACGACGATGTACGTCGACAGAATGGCACGGACAGGCAAAAGGGCGTACAGGTACGTCCCCTTTAAGACTGCCGCCGTGCCATCGCGTGCGCGACGCCGGCAGGACCCCCGTAAGTCAGGTCACAGGTCCCGTGGACTCGATCGCCACGGGGATACCCACGATCGTCTCACGGGATAGCTGAATGGGGAGATGCGGAAGTAAACAGCATCTCCCCGTTCTGCCTAGCAACTATTGACATCGATCTCTGCTCCCTGTGGTTGGAGCAGAGATCAGTGTTCACTAAATCACAGCCACGCCCCCCCACAGTTAGTAACATGCCCCTGGGAACACTTAACCCCTACACTGTCACCTAGTGGTTAACCTCTTCACTGCCAGTGTCATTTACACAGGAATCAGTGCATTTAAATAGCACTGATTGCTGTATAAATGACAATGGTCCCAAAAATGTGTCAAAAATGTCCGATGCAGTCACAATAAAAATCGCTGATCGCCGCCATTACTAGTAAAAAAAAAAAAATTACCAAAAATATGTAGAAGAATACGTATCGGCCTAAATTGAGGGAAAAAACGTTTTTTTTATATATTTTGGGGGGATATTTATTATAGCAAAAAGTAAAAAATAATGCATTTTTTTCAAAATTGTCGCTCTTTTTTTGTTGATAGTGCAAAAAATAAAAACCACATGGGCGATCAAATACCACCAAAAGAAAGCTCTATTTGTGGGAAAAAAAATAATGTTAATTTTGTTTGGGAGCCACGTCGCACGACCGCGCAATTATCGGTTAAAGCGACGCAGTGTCGAATCGCAAAAAGCGGTCTGGTCTTAAGCCAGCAAAATGGTCTGAAAGTGGTTAAGCAGGAAAATCTCCTGGGGCTGAAGTGGTTAAAGATCTGGAGAGTTTGTCAGCCTGACGAATGCATTAAGGTAAAAAAACCTTCTGCCTTTAGAACCATTTTAGGTTGTCATATTTTGGACATATTATGAGAAGAACCAACTCACTGGAAAACTCAAATATTGTTGTAGAAAATGAAGATAAAAGAATAAGAGGACGACCAGCAATAAGGTGGAGGCATACAGTCACAGAAATTATGAACATGCCGTTGCAAAGACTTAAGACTCAAAAAGAAAACAATAACTGATATTGACTTAACAACACTTAATAAAAATAAAAATAATAATACAGTATAAAGTTATAATGTTCTTTACTGCCACATTGTCTTTCTCCGTTCGGCAGAAGCTAAGTTGGAATCATACTTCTTTGACTTTTGATGGGAGCTTGTATGAAGCTTATCTTTTCAGATGTGGTGGGCTATCTCTTTCATGTATTATTTAACAGATTAACTTATTTTCTGCCATTTCCGTGTGGAATGGCTGTCCATGTGACACAAGTGTCTGTGATAATCTACATCACTGCAAATGGTCCTTGTGACCAGGACCATGTAAATCCAATTTAGCTCCACTAGTCATGAGGGGTGTAATTGAAATTAGCGCTACAGCAAGCTTATGTAATTACTATAATATAGGAGTTTACTACTTAAATAGCCCTTTAAAAGTAAAAAGGTTAAAAAAAACTAAAATAAAATAAGAACATTCATTGTATTATATTGCGCAGTGACTAGCTGTCTCTAATTGACAGAAATATGTCACGTACCACGGATTCTAACATGTACATCGCAACTATGCTGAAGCCAGAAAACCCACTCAGTTTACCAGTTACTTTGGTTTCTTACAGTCCATTGGACTAGATTAAGGGTGCTTTTCACAGTGTTTCTGGGTAGTGGAGGCAGTTTATGATTTGAATAAGATTTCATAGTGATTTTGGTATGGGCTATAGCCTCTTGTATGATTTGGAAAGGTGCAACCTCCCTCTTTGAAGACTATAGTGGAGTGTGCTAGAACCAAGCTGTAGAAAAAATGTGTCTGTCTTCACTAGCTACCTGCTTGTTCCTGGATAGGAAAAAGATTTGAGTTTGCAACCATGTAGAGCAGTGGTTCTCAACCTCAGTCCTCAAGTACCCCCAACAGGTCATGTTTGCAGGTTTTCCTTTATCTTGCACAAATGCTTTAAATCAGAGTCAATGTCTTGGCATTTTGGACAGCTATTTTATCTAAGAGAAATTCCCAAAACAAGGCCTGTTGGGGGTGCTTGAGGACTGAGGTTGACAACCACTGATGTAGAGTTCGACCCTGACTGTGCCTGTTCAGAGTTGGCTGAACAGGCAAACTAAATGGCTAGGTTGTCTGCTCACCAAACCTTTAGCTGCTGCAGCTATACCGTATCTCACAAAAGTGAGTACACCCCTCACATTTTTGTAAATAATTTATTATATCTTTTCATGTGACAATACTGAAGAAATTACACTATGCTACAATGTAAAGTAGTGAGTGTACAGCTTGTATAACAGTGTAAATTTGCTGTCACCTCAAAATAACTAAACACACAGCCATTAATGTCTAAACCACTGGCAACAAAAGTGAGTACACCCCTAAGCCCCCGTACACATGGTCGGAAAATCCGACCACAAAATCCGTCGTTTTTTTTTTCCGACGGACTTTGTCCGAAACTTTGTCAGTGGGACAAAGTTATTGGAAAATCCGATCATTCCGAGCGTGATGACGTTCATTCGTTACGATGGGACTACGTTCACGTTAGTAGCCAATAGCTTTGGTCTCGCAAATTGATCTGAGCATGCGTGGCACTTTGTCCATCGGAATTCTCGACTCACGATCGAAAAAAGTTCTAACGGATTTTGTTGTCGGAAAATTTGAGATCCTGCTCTCAAATTTTTTCCGTCGGAATTTCCGATGGAAAAAGTCCGATAGAGCCCATACACGGTCAGATTTTCCGACAACACAATCTGATCGGACTTTTCCCATCGGATTTTCCGACCGCGTGTACGGCGCATAAGTGAAAATGTCCAAATTGGGCCCAAAGTGTCAATATTGTGTGTAGCCACCATTATTTTCCAGCACTGCCTTAACCCTCTTGGTATGGAGTTCACCAGAGCTTCACAGGTTGCCACTGGAGTCCTCTTCCACTCCTCCATGATGACATCACAAACCTCATGGATGTTAGAGACCTTGCGCTCCTCCACCTTCCATTTGAGGATGCACCAGAGATGCTCAATAGGGTTTAGGTCTGGAAACATGCTTGGCCAGTCCATCACCTTTACCCTCAGCTTCTTTAGCAAGGCAGTGGTCGTCTTGGAGGTGTGTTTGGGGTTGTTATCATGTTGGAATACTGCCCTGCAGCCCAGTCTCTGAAGGGAGGGATCATGCTCTGCTTCAGTATGTCACAGTACATGTTGGCATTCATGGTTCCCTCATTGAACTGTAGCTCCCCAGTGCTGGCAGCACTAATGCAGCCCCAGATCATGACACTCCCACCACCATGCTTGTCTGTAGGCAAGACACACTTTTCTTTGTACTCCTCACCTGGTTGCCGCCACACACACTTGACACCATCTTAACCAAATAAGTTTATCATGGTCTCATTGGACCACTGGACATGGTTCCAGTAATCCATGTCCTTAGACTGCTTGTCTTCAGCAAACTGTTTATGGCTTTCTTGTGCATCATCTTTAGAAGAGGCTTCCTTCTGGGACGACAGCCATGCAGACCAATTTGATGCAGTGTGCGGCGTATGGTCTGAGCACTGACAGGCTGACCCCCCACCCCTTCAACCTCTGCAGCAATGCTGGCAGCACTCGTACGTCTATTTCCCTAAGACAACTTCTAGATATGACGCTGAGCATGTGCACTCAACTTTTTTGGTCTACCGTGGCGAGGCCTGTTCTGGGTGGAACCTGTCCTGTTAATTTGCTGTATGGGCTTAGCCACCATGCTGCAGCTCCATTTCAGGGTCTTGGCAATCTTCTTATAGCCTAGGCCATCTCAATGTAGAGCAACAATTATTTTTTTCAGATCCTCAGAGAGTTCTTTGCCATGAGGTGCCATGTTGAACTTCCAGTGACCAGTATGAGAGAGTGAGAGTGATAACACCAAATTTAACACACCTGCCCCCCATTCACACCTGAGACCTTGTAACACGAATGACTCACATGACACTGGGGAAGGAAAATGGCTAATTGGGCCCAATTTGGACATTTTCACTTAGGGGTGTACTCACTTTTGTTGCCAGTGGTTTAGATATTAATGGCTGGGTGTTGAATTATTTTGAGGGGACAGCAAATTTACACTGTTATACAAGCTGTACACTCACTACTTTACATTGTAGCAAAGTGTAATTTCTTCAGTGTTGTCACATGAAAAGATATAATAAAATATTTACAAAAATGTGAGGGGTGTACTCACTTTTGTGAGATACTGTAAGTCATTCATTTAGTGGCATTACTACCACCATAAAATGAATGATATTCTGCTGCCAAGTGGGCTGACTACCTTCGTCAAGCAAACAATGACATTATTGGTTATTAGGGCACTGACAGCTGCACAGTCATTCGATGTTATGGTGTGCCATAACAACAACTAACACTGTGCAAGTAAAAAAAAATTAAAAACACACGTGTGCAGGGGTTCACCCTAAAATACGAACCAGATCCTTATCCCACATAGGAATCTGGTATACATTTTTAAGTGGGGACTCCCACACAAAAAAACAAGACGGCATGCGATCATCTTCAAAACTCTTACCAGAACCTTTGGGTTTGGCATGAATTACAAAGCTGTACCCCACGCAAAAAACAACAAATGCCCCCCAAGATCCATACCAATCCCTTGACTGAGCAGCAGCCTAAATGGTCATAAAATGGAAGGGCAGTGAACATTAGGAATGGGCAAACGGTTCAGACTGAGCATAAGTTTGGGCCGAACTTTTGCTGTTAGGATATCCGACGAACAGCCGAACAAACGGAGCTCGGTGCTGCAGCTTGTTGTGCCCCCATGTCTCCATACAGCTGGTGGTGATGATGCCAGACCTGTGAGCTCTACCCCCTCCTCCTCTGCCACCTCCATGCCCTCCTCTGCTGAATTGTCCTATGAACATCAGGTATCCCCTAAGCGTTCAAAGGGCTATTCCCAGAGTCAGGCTAAAAGGTGCCATGCAGTGCTTCATCTGGTGTGTTTAGGGGACAGGAACCACACGGAGCAGAGATTATCGCAGCTCTGCAGGGACAGGCTCAGAGGTGGTTCACACCACGCCAGCTGGAGCCAGGAATGGTGGTGTGCGATAATGACTCAAACCTCCTGTCTGCCCTTAGACAGGGAAAGTTGACACATGTGCCTTGTCTGGCACATGTCCTCAATTTGGTGGTGCAGCGTTTTCCTAAATATGTACCCAGGGTTGCAAGATGTGCTAAAGCTGTCCAGAAGAGTCTGTAGCCATTTCAGGTGGTCATACACAGCCAGTGCTTGGTTGGCTGGAATTCAGTGGGAAATCCACCTGCCTGTAAACCGCCTGATGCCCACCAGGTGGAACTTGTCAATGGTGCAGCAGCTATACATGCGGGCGGTCAATGAGTACCTGTGCGAATACGGCACGACGACAGGCTCAGGCCGCCTCAGCTTTTTTTTCCCACGCCAATGGCTGATCATTAAGGATGCACTGTATTGTCACCATTTGAGGAGACCACAAGGATGGTGAGCCGTGACAGTGCATGCATCAGTGACACAATCCCTGTTGTGTTCCTGCTGGAGCAGACTCTGCATGGCATTATGGACTGGGCACTGGAGGCAGAGCAGCAGGAGGAAGAGGCGGACTTCCTTTCCTCTCAAGGCCTACTTTATCCAGACACCATCATTCCTATGTCACAGAACACACAGGAGGAGTGTCAGGAAGAGCCTCTGAGCGGACGTGGTGCAGAGCGGCCTGGGGTGCGCCGGTGCGCGCCTGTGCATGCTAGTGTGCGGGTGCGTGCGGGTGCGCAAGATTGTGCGCGTGCCTGCGCGTGCGCGGGTGCGCGTTGGCGCGCGCATGGCGTTTGGCGCCAATCGGCCTATTTAGGCTGAGCTCACTGGGCGCTCTGTGCTGTCCGATCGTCAGCTCCCTGTGTCCCGAGACCTATTGCCTGAATACCTTCTGACTTCCTGATCCCCGGCTTGATCCCGTACCTGCCTGTCTGCTGCCTGCCTGTTGACCTCAGCCTGTTCCTGACTCTGCTTCTGCCTTCTCCTTTGTACTGCGCTGCCCGCCTGTTGCCAACTCTGCCTGTGACCCGGACTTGAACCTGCCTCTCCTCTGTACCGTGCCTGTGTGTGGAAGTGTCCTGTCAGCTCCTGCTCTATACCTGCTGCCTACCTTCTACTGTCGGGGGGACCACGGACTCCACTTCAGCAAGTCTCTGGGGCCATCTCCCCAGCAACGACCCGCCAGGCTCTCATACCACTCTGTGCTCTCGTGCCTCCTGTCCCCACTTCCAGGGGCCGAGAACCAGACACGTACGGGAGGCCTTCCCCCTGCTATATCGTGCTCACCTGTCTGGCGCGTGAAGTCTGACAGTATCGGACAGCCATGTCTGAGTCCGAGCAGGGGGCCTCTCCCATGGAGGAGTTGTGCAGACACCTGGCGGGTCTCACACAAGCTGTGAAGAGCCTTTAGGAGGGCTACAACAGATTGGAAGGACAGGTCCAGGTCCTCTCATCCCCCGCACACCACCAAGCCGCTCCCGTTGCCGGACCAGCACCTTCAGTAGTCATGCTACCCCCGGAACCCAAGGTACCAGTCCCTGAGAGGTTCTCTGGAGACCGTAGGAAGTTCCGGTCATTCTGCAGTGCCTGCGAGCTCTACTTTGCGTTGCAACCACGCACCTTTTCATTGGAGGCGACCAAGGTGGGCTTCGTAATCTCTCTTCTGTCCGGGGAGCCACAGACCTGGGCCCACCGCCTCATGCGGCAAAAGTCTACCTCTCTGGATAACCTGGATACTTTCTTTGCCACCATGGCCCAGCTCTAGTAGGATCCCCAACTAAAAGCGACCGCTGAGGCCACCTTACACGCCCTGCAGCAGGGGCGTAGGGCCGTCGAGGATTATGTGGCAGAGTTCAGGCACTGGGGTTCCGACACGGAATGGAATGATGCGGCCTTGTGTTACCAGTTCCGCATGGGACTGTCGGATTCCTTAAAGGACGAACTGGCATGGGTTGGCGTCCTGCAGTCCCTGGAAGATCTGATCAACTTGTCTATCCAGATAGACCGGCAACTCAGGGAACGCCGTTCAGAGAGGGTCACCAGTCAATACCGGCCCACCTGGGTCCTCCCAAAGGTCCCCAAAGCTACCGGCTCCTTCCGCCCGACCTCCTTTGCTCCCTCTGCTCCGGTACCCGATACCTCTGAACCCATGCAGCTTGGGCTCATCCGTCCTTCACTCACCTCGGAGGAGCGGCAATGCCGAAGGATCAACAACTTGTGCATGTACTGTGGCGAACCGGGTCACTATGTGAGGTCTTGTCCCAATAAGACACGTAAGTCACCTCCAGTTTCTTCCAAGTCTGCACCTACCTTGCCTAAACTTGCATCTCACTTTGCTCTCTCTGTTGTCCTACAGCTTCCCGACAAGGATATCCCAGTACCAGTCATAATTGACTCTGGAGCCTGCAGCTGCTTTATCGACCTTACCTTCGCCACTAACCATCACATTCCCCTCCGATTGAAGACACAGAGCCTCGTAGTACATCTGGCAGATGGCACCACCCTCAGTTCTGGTCCCGTTACACAGGAAACCGTACCTCTACTGGCTACCATGGGCTCGGCTCATCAGGAACTCCTATGCTTGGATGCAATCTCGTCCCCCCTCTTTCCCATCATACTGGGAATGCCCTGGTTACAGGCCCACAACCCCAGCATCAACTGGGCCACGGGAGAGATCAAGTTTATCTCTGGATACTGTCAACAGCACTGCCTACACAAGTTACCCGCAAAGTCATCCCCACTTCTGTGTCTGGACACTGATGTCGAGTTGCAACAAGCAATCCCGGCACCCTACCGGGATTTCCTGGATGTCTTCAGCAAGAAGGGGACGGAGATCTTGCCACCGCACAGGCCCTACGACTGCCGATAGAGCTTCTGCCCGGGACCGAAGTCCCCTTCGGGAGAATTTTTCCACTCACAGAGCAGGAGTTGGCAACTTTGAAGACCTACATTGATGAAAATCTCACCAAGGGGTTCATCCGCCCGTCCAGCTCTCCGGCCGGGGCTGGAATATTCTTTGTAGAAAAGAAAGACCATTCTCTACGGCCTTGTATCGACTACCGGGAACTCAACAAGATAACGATTAAAAACCGTTACCCGCTGCCTCTGGTGCCTGAGCTCTTCCAAAGACTGGGGTCCGCGGTGGTCTTTACCAAGCTTGACCTCCGCGGGGCCTATAACTTGATTCGCATCAGAGAGGGGGATGAGTGGAAAACTGCCTTCCGTACTCGTTTCGGGCACTTCGAGTACCTCGTCATGCCCTTTGGTCTGTGCAACGCACCTGCGACTTTTCAGCATTTTGTTAATGACATTTTCCGTGATCTATTGAACCTATACGTCATAGTTTACCTGGGTGACATCCTGATCTTCTCTTCATCAGTTCCCGACCACCGCAGGCACGTACGAAATGTCCTCTTTCGACTCAGGCAGCACGGGCTTTACGCCAAATTGGAAAGGTGCGAATTTATCTCCGTTGATGGTATCAAGATGGACCCTCAAAAGGTGTCCGCCATCCTGGAATGGCCTGCTCCGACCGATAAAAAGGGGGTCCAACGCTTCATAGGCTTTGCTAATTTTTATCGGAAATTTATTAGGAACTTCTCTGCAATCATCTCCCCCATCACTGAACTCACCAAGCAAGGAAATCGGTTCTGTTGGTCCCCCAGTGCGCAAGTGGCCTTTGAAAAGTTGAAAGAACTGTTTACTTCTGCGTCCATCCTGAAGCACCCTGACCCTGTGTTGCCCTTCGTCCTCGAAGTAGACGCGTCAGAAATCACTGTGGGGGCCGTGCTCTCCCAGCGACAAGGGGCCAAGGCTCTTCTTTTTCCAGTAGCCTTCTACTCCCGCAAACTCTCTACGGCGGAGAGAAATTACGACGTTGGGGACCGGGAGCTCCTGGCCATCAAGGCCGCCTTAGAAGAGTGGCGCTACTTGCTGGAGGGCGCTGCACACCCTATCCTGGTCTATACTGACCACAAAAACCTGGAATACCTGAGGACAGCTAAAAGGCTGAGACCACGGCAGGCAAGATGGGCTCTGTTCTTTTCCAGGTTTTTGTTCCATATCACCTACAGACCCGGCTCCAAAAATACCAAACCTGATGCTCTATCCCGCATGTTTCATGAGGCTGAAGAACCATTACCCCCAGACACCATCCTGCAGGCCGGAAATTTCTTGTTACTCCAGGGGGAACTCCTGTCCCGTTTAAAGCAAGCTTCGGTGGAATGGGTCCCACCTGTTGAAAGTGAGGTAAAAATGCTGGACGGCGTGTTCTGGTATAAGGACAAAATTCTGGTCCCTGAATGAGGGTGGAGGTTATGGGACTTTGTCACGACCATAAGTTGGCCGGACATTTCGGTACCCTGAAGATGACAGAAATGGTGCAGCGTGCGTTCTGGTGGCCGCAGCTGACTAAAGACTGCAAGACCTATGTGGAAACCTGTACCACCTGTGCCCGAAGCAAGACGTGCAGAGCCAAGACGTGGGGTTTACTAAGGCCCCTGCCCGTCCCGGAAAGACCTTGGAAGATGATATCAATGGATTTCATTGTGGAACTCCCTTTAGCGGAAGGCTATTCTACCATCTTCGTTGTGGTTGACAGGTTGTCTAAAATGGCTCATTTTCTACCCATGAAGGGTACTCCTTCGGCCATGGAAACGGTGAAGATCTTCATCAAGGAGATAGTGAGGCTGCATGGGGTCCCCTCGAGCATCGTGTCTGATCGCGGTGTTCAATTTTTTTTTTTTTTTTGTAACAGTAAAGAGGTGTTTATTTCGAAATAACAGATACATACAATGCATGAACAGATTCAAGGGTACAAGTATACATGTGGTCATAGTGAGAAAGATACAATCAACTGCATTCTGGATACTAGACTCAGAGGGTACATAACAATCAAGAACAAGTGGTACAGTGTGTTCTACCTTGGTAAGGGGGTGGGTCAGAACGCTCAGGAGGGGGAGGTCAGTTGGGGGGGGGGGGGGGGGGTGAAGCCCCCTCGTCCCGGGGGGGGGGGATGGGAGGGGAAGAAGGGAGGGGGGGAAAGAGGGGGGAGGGGGGGAGCGGTGTTCAATTTACCTCCAGGTTCTGAAAAGCCCTCTGCAGTTCTCTGGAGATCGAGTTGGCATTTTCGTCCGCCTATCACCCTCAGACGAACGGGCAGACGGAGAGAACTAACCAAACCCTGGAGCAGTATCTCCGCTGCTTCTCGGCCTTCTCGCAGGACGATTGGGCCTCGCTACTACCCATGGCCGAGTTTGCTTATAACAACTGCCTGCATTCCGCGATCAAGCAAACACAATTTTTTGCTAACTATGGCTACCACCCAGCCTTCCTGCCTGGCTACGTACACGAGTGCTCCATCCCCGCAGTGTCCAAAATAATGGACTTCTTCCAGACCAACAACAAGGCATTACAGGAAACAATGACCCGAACCCAGGAGTACAATAAAAAGATGTTCGATAGGAAGAGGCGAGGTGAGCTCATCCTGGTACCCGGTAACCAAGTCTGGCTCTCAACCATTAACCTAAAGATGGCTTGCCCCTCGAGAAAGTTAGGTCCCAGATTCTTGGGCCCCTTCCCGGTCAAAAGAAAAGTGAATGAGGTGACTTACCCGGTTCGCTGAAGATCCATCCAGTCTTCCACGTGTCCCTGCTAAAACCCGTTAACCCTAACCCCTTTACTGGACGTAACACGGGCCCACCTGAACCTGTAATTGTGGATGATGAGGAAGAATTTGAGGTGGAAGCAATATTGGACTGCAGGAAAAGCGGCAATCAAGCCCAGTATTTGATCAAGTGGAGGGGGTATGAACCGGAGGACAATTCCTGGGAGCCAGAAGGCAACCTACACGCGGAGGAACTCCTGAGCGCCTTTAAAAACACCCATGCTGACAGACTGGACCGGATGGGCATCCGGAGGTTGCCCTTAAGGAGGGGGCACTGTCAGGAAGAGCCTCTGAGCGGACGTGGTGCAGGGCACCCTGGGGAGCGCCAGTGTGCGCCAGTGCGCGCTGGCGCGCATCCGTGCGCGCTAGTGTGCGGGTGCGCATGATTGTGCGCCTGTGCGCGTGCGCGGGTGTGCGTTGGCACGTGCGCATGACGTTTGGCGCCAATCGGCCTATTTAGGCTGAGCTCACTGGGCGCTCGGTGCTGTCCGATTGTCAGCTCCCTGTGTCCCGATACCTGTTGCCTGAATACCTTCTGAATTCCTGATCCCCGGCTTGATCCCGTACCTGCCTGTCTGCTGCCTGCCTGTTGACCTCGGCCTGTTCCTGACTCTGCTTCTGCCTTCTCCTTTGTACTGCGCTGCCCGCCTGTTGCCAACTCTACCTGTGACCCGGACTTGAACCTGCCTCTCCTCTGTACCGTGCCTGTGTGTGGAAGTGTCCTGTCAGCTCCTGCTCTATACCTGCTGCCTACCTTCTACTGTCGGGGGGACCACGGACTCCACTTCAGCAAGTCTCTGAGGCCATCTCCCCAGCAACGAGAAGCCAGGCTCTCATACCACTCTGTGCTCTCGTGCCTCCTGTCCCCACTTCCAGGGGCCGAGAACCAGACACGTACGGGAGGCCTTCCCCTGCTATATCGGGCTCACCTGTCTGGCGCGTGAAGTCTGACAAGGAGAGAGGGGATGAAGAGGAGGATTCTGGCACTTTCATAGGCTTCAAAGAAGAGGAAGAAATGCGTCAATCTCTAAGCAATGGCTTTCCAACCCCAGGACCCTTGGGAGTAGTACATGACTGGGAAGAGGAGGTTCCAGATGCTGTCATCCTGAGTGACCCCGAGAAAACTGCTTCTCAAGCCTCTGCAAATTTGGGGCGCATGGGCAACCTCATGCTTCAAAGCCTGCGAAAGGACACAAGAATAAGTGGCATAAAGGAGAAGGATGATTACTGGTTGGCAACCCTCCTTGACCACCGTTATAATGGGAAGGTCTCAGAACTCATCCCGTCCCCACAGAGTGCAGAAGATAAAATCTCTTGAGGACACGTTAAAGAGTTTTTTTTTTTATGTTTTTCCTGACTCCAGAAGGTTACAGTGTCATGGAAAATGTTGTTTTGAGTCTTCCGGTGGTCAAGAGAGGAGCATTGGAGAAGGCGTCTGCCTAAGTGAGGCAATTCAGATTTTTTTTAGTCCTCGCCGCCCATGGCTGTCATGGTGGACGATTACCTCAGGGCCAAAACAGAGATGGAGAGCTTTCCAGCTGACAATCCACTGACTTACTGGGTCATGAGAATAGACCACTGGCCAGAACTTGTCCAGTATGCTATTGAGTTGTTGGGCTGCCCTGCATCCAGCGGGCTTTCAGAACGGGCATTCAGTGCTGCAGGAGGTTTCGTTACTGATCATAGAATACGTCTATCTACAGACTACATGGACCGTTTGACTTTTATAAAAATGAATCAGTCCTGGATTACCAGCTATGAAGCCCCTAATGCTAATGTCATTGATTAAGTCTTTTTTGGATGTGGAATCTCTGCAGGACTTCGAGGCTGCCTAGCTTTGAGAGTGTTCATTCATTTCATCTGGAAGAATGTTTTTGGTATAGGTTTCATGGGCACAATTAACACCTAAAGACCAATTTTTCTGCACCTGTTTGACAGGTGCATATCATTGCAATTTTTTTTACAGCAAGGCCAATTCTTGCTTTCGTCAAGAGTACCTCTATAGGGTTACGGTGGAAAGGCGCCACCGACACCCTAAGACCAATTTTTCTGCACCTGCTTGACAGGTGCATACCATTGCAATTTTTTACAGCAAGACCAATTCTTGCTTTCATTAAGAGTGCCTTCCATTGGATGGGAAATGACGTGGTATCTTGTGCATGGTCCCCAAAAAAGTTAGAAATTGTCTCCGAGACACATGTAACACAGTCCGAATTTGCCAGCAACGAGTCGTTCAAGCGCCATGTCCACTCCTTTACCGGTGTGGAGGGGAGCAAAAATGTCATGTATATAGGGGAATGGTCAGACCAGATCATAGAGTCTATTTTGCACTCAGGAGACCAATCCAGACAGCTGTGGTCACTCAAGAGTCAATGCAACTATAGGTCTGATGTACCTGAGAAAAGTGCATGTACTGTACACACCTTTTTTAAAGGCCCCAGAGGCTGCAACACCTAAGCAAGAGGCACCACTAACCAAACACTACCATGAAGACCAAGGAACTCTCCAAACAAGTAAGGAACAATGTTGTTGAGAAGTACAAGTCAGGGTTAGGTTATAGAAAAATATCCAAATCTTTGATGATCCCTAGGAGCACCATCAAATCTATCATAACCAAATGGAAAGAACATGGCACAACAGCAAACCTGCCAAGAGGCAGCCGCACACCAAATCTCACAGACTGGGCAAGGAGGGCATTAATCAGAGAGGCAGCACAGAGACCTAAGGTAACCCTGGAGGAGCTGCAGAGTTCCACAGCAGAGACTGGAGTATCTGTACATAGGACGACAATAAGCCGTACGCTCCATAGAATTGGGCTTTATGGCCAGAAGAAAGCCATTTTAGCAAAAAACAAAATGGCAAGTTTTGAGTTTGCGAGACTCCCAAAATGTATGGAGGAAGGTGCTTTGGTCTGATGAGACTAAAATTGAACTTTTTGGCCCTCAAAGAAAACGCAATGTCTGGTGCAAACCCAACACATCACATCACCCAAAGAACATCATCCCCATTTTTCAGCAGTCGGGACTGGGAAACTGGTCAAAGTTGAGGGAAATATGGATGGTGCTAAATGCAGGGATATTCTTGAGCAAAACCTGTACCACTCTGTGTGTGATTTGAGGCTAGGACGGAGGTTCGCCTTCCAGCAGGACAATGACCCCAAACACACTGCTAAAGCAACACTTGAGTGGTTTAAGGGGAAACATGTAAATGTGTTGGAAAGGCCTAGTCAAAGCCCGGACCTCAATCCAATAGAAAATCTGTGGTCAGACTTAAATATTGCTGTTCACAAGCACAAACCATCCAACTCGAAAGAGCTGGAGCAGATTTGCAAGGAGGAATGGGAAAAAATCCCAGTGGTAAGATGTGGCAAGCTCATAGAGACCTATCCAAAGTTACTTGGAGCTGTGATAGCCGCAAAAGGTGTCTCTACAAAGCATTGACTTTAGGCGGGTGAATAGTTATGCACATTGACTTTTTCTGTTATTTTGTCCTATTTGTTTTTTTTTTTTTTGTGAAGCAAACAACCTTCAAAGTTGTGGGCATGTTCTGTAAATTAACGGCGAAACTCCCGCTTTAAATTATGCAAATCCTCAAACAATCCATGTTAATTCCAGGTTGTGAGGCAACAAAAAACATGAAAAATGCCAAGGGGGGTGAATAATTTTGCAGGGCACTGTACACATAGAGATATAGTTATAACCGCTTGCCTGTGCTAGATTGCGTATCTAATACATGAGCCAGCACTTACAGACAGGGCCGCTGTTAGAAATCATGGGGCCCCGTACAGCGTACCTGACAGGGCCCCTTGGCCCCACCCACAACCCCACCCCTGGCTCCCCCCCTGACCCCATGCTGTCATGAAATCTGGGGGAATGGTGGCAGGAGCTGAAACATGTAAGATGTTCCAAAAGGTGAACCTTTAAAGCGGTGTTTCGCCCTCAAAAAAATAAACAGTAAAAGCCAGCAGCTACACATACTGCAGCTGCTGGCTTTTAATAAATGGACACTTACCTGTCCTGGAGTCCAACGATGTTGGCACCCGCAGCTGATGTTTCCATCAGGGGAACCTGGCAGTGTAGGCTTTCGGCATGCGCGAGGCCCCGCTTGTCCCTCCTATTGGCCCGGCGACAGGGGAAGGAGGGAGCCCCGCAGTGACGTCACAGCTCCGCGGCAGGGACTCCCGGAAGTGGAAAAGGATACCTGATACCCCCCTCCCCCCCAAAAGGTGCCAATTGTGGCACTGGAGGGGAGGAGGAATAAGATGAGCAGAAGTTCCACTTTTGGGAGGAACTTCGGCTTTAATAACCATTATTATTCTATCATTATTTTTTTTACCTGAATGGACACAAGTCAATTCATATCTGGACTCCTGTAGACCTACATGGAGCTTTCAATCAGGTCCACATCAGCGGCAGCTGGTGCTCAAAATTTATGGGGGGGGGGGGGGGGCAAACAAACTGAAAAATTTAGAAAAAAACACATCAAACGCAGCCACTGTGCCCATCAAACATAGCTACTGTGCCATTAAACATAGCTACTGTGCCATTAAACATAGTTACTTAACTTAATACCTGACCAAGAGGGATAAACCAGTATCGTCCCTCAGAGAGTCTCACGCCACTCGGTTGGTCATATTAAATATGTAACACAGTTTCCCCCTGGACAGAAGGTCGCTCATACTGTCCGGGTGGTACTGTAAGATAATTATAGTTGAAATCTTTTAACCATAACTTGTTGCTATACCAGCATGTTCTGACAGATCTTAGTTCTTTATCTCATCAATATACATAGACTTGTGTGGGTTCTCATGAATGTTCAATAATAGACACAGATAATTGTTATGTCGTCTAAAGCCCCATACACACGGTCGGACTTTTTCATCAATTTGGTCCGATCGGACAAGGTTGTTGAAAAATCAGACCGTGTGTATGCACCATCGGACAGTATTCGTCGGTTTGTCCGTCGGACAAAGTCTTATCTCCTGCTGGAAAGATTTCCCGTCAACCCGGTCCGATCACACCAAATCCGAGCGTGTGTACGCTTGTCCGACCGGACAAAGTGCTACGCATGCTCAGATCACATTACAAGACCAAAGCTATTGGCTACTAGCCTCTACGTAGTCCCGTCGTAGGCAACAAACGTCACCACGTTCAGAATGATCGGATTTTCCGACAACTTTGTCCGATCGTGTGTACGCAAAACCAACATCAGACAAAGTATGACGGACATGGTCCGACGGACCTGGTCCACGGATTGTCCGCGCGTGTGTATGGGGCTTTACTTGTATACTTGTATATTCAGCATTCTTTAAATAAAAAGTTTAAAAAAAAAAAAAAACATAGCTACTGTGCTATCAATTGCCACCACTGTGCCCATCAAACATAGCTACTGTGCCATCAATTGCCACCACTGTGCCCATCAAACCTAGCTACTGTGCCATCAAACGCAGCCACTGTGCCCATCAATTGCCGCCACTGTCCCATCATACACAGCTACTGTACCCACTGGTCCACAGGAAAAACTGACAGGCGGACCTGATTGCAAAGCTTGGGTGAAAAATTCTTAAAGGGGAGTGATTTGGGGGGGTGGTAAAAATGCAGCTTGGCTGTGTGTTTTTACTGTCCCTTCCCCCCATCACATGTGTAAAGTAGCATGTCACTATGTGCTCATGGTCATTATCATTATGATCAGAGCACAGCAGGTTCTCTATGGCTCTGTCAGTGTAACATGACTGTGTGGTGCTGACTTTCTTATGGCTGTGCTGTGTTATAGTCTGTAACACAAAGTACAGCCATATATTAAGAAAGTCAGCACCACACATCATGTTACCAATGGCGTCCCTAGGGGGGGGGCAGAGGGGGCCCTGACCCCCCCAAAATGATGCTGTGCCCCACCATGTGCCCCCCCCCAAAAAAAACACCAAAATAAATTATTTTTTTTTTTGTTTTTTTTTTAAACAAAAAGGCAATGTCTTTTTGTTTGCATCCGTAGCGGATGCGCCACATCTTACTCAGGCTGCCGCTGGAGTAACACAGTCTCTATTGAGAGGGGGAGTATTCTTCTAGCCTGGACGCGTGGGTAAGTGTGTGCACTGCAGTACACTGTAATCACTGAACTGCATTATCTCCATCCCTTCTCTCCCCCATCTGTCCCTCCCCCTCTCCTGTTCTTTCAAGACCTTCACAACTTACTTTCACTTTCAGTTAGGCAGGTAATAACTATGCAAATTTCTTTCCTGCATCCACAGAGTGCAGGAAAGAAACTTGCATGATTCCCCCATTAACACAGACAGTGGTGACAGGGGAATATCCTTCCTGCCCAGCAATTGTATTCTCCCAACAAACAGTCATTATCACTAGTGGCTATAGCAACCACTAGTGATAATCATAAGAGTATCTGTCAGGCTGGTTGTTCCCAATTTGATCGATCAACTTGGTACATTCAGCCTGCTCATTGGTTCAAACCTCAACCAGCTGAGATTTAAACTGCCTATGGCTGGTCTTAGCACTTAGGCAGCCCATACATTGATCACTTTTTTCACTTAACTAGTAGGTTGCATGAAAAAAAAAGAAATGATCCAATTCTCCCATCTACACATTATAGGTGGATGGGGGAATCCTTGCAGTGTGGACCAGTGGTGGAACTACCAGGGTTGCTGTCCTGGCTATTCACAGCGCTGGTCTCTGTCTCCATGGCAGCAGTGGCACATTGGAACCCAGTGCTGGTTACTTTATGGGGCTAATGTACAGGAGAGCCAGCACAATTTGTTGTTAGAGATGGGTAGGGTATGTTCAAAATCCCACATGCCCGAGCCCGTCAGGAAGCCCACACTGCACGGCGCTAAGCACAAGCAGTGAGACATTTCCTGGTCCGCAGCTGCACAGATCAGGAATATCTCACTGCCTGTGATTAGCCGTGTGCAGTGTCGGCAATCCAGGTGATGCTCCTAGTCAAATCCTAGTGTTAAATATCATAGTGATTTTATTGATCAAAGCCCACACCTTACAGGCATAGAGCCCACATGGCTGCTGAACATACGGTGGATGTGGTTGTACTCTTGATGCTAATAAATACTGTGTTTATTAGACAACAACAACATTACTGCTGCTAGGTGACCAGCTGGGGGCTCGGCTCTCCACAACCAATAGTGCCAGCCTTCCCCTGCATGCACCCATAATGTCACCAGCACTAGGTCCTAATAGACTGCTGCCACTGCCAAGGACACAGATGCAAGACCAGCACTGTCAATAGCAGGGGCAGGACAGCAAGAGGAGGCTGGGGAACACCACAGTGGCAGAACACCAAGGCCCGGTGGCAAGACAACCTTTGCAACCCTGATAGTTCTCCCACTGCTTTGGACCCTTATATTTTCTTGGTATGCTGGTGACATATATCTCTTGTTTTCTGCCACCCTGGGGATCGTAGTAAAATTGCATTTTATAGTTGCCCCCCTACTTTTGTCCCTGTCCCCCCATGTGCCCCCCCTAAATATGAAAGCTGGAGACGCCACTGCATGTTACACTGTTAGAGCCATAGAGAACATGCTGTGCTCTGATCATGATAATGACTATGAGCACACAATAGGGAGTGTGGGGACTGAGCCTCAGCCTGTGTGATGTGTCAGTGTCTGTGTAGGGGAATTGCTTGCCTGTGGACCAGCGTCGGGATTACTCTCTCTCTTTCAGTCTCTCCTTCAGGCTGCAGCAGCACAGCACTTACTGAGGGAAGGGAGCCGCATTACAATTGAATCCATCCGCCCAGGAAAGCATACAGTGAGCACACGTTACACAGATGCAGAGCAGGGATTGTATGCCTCCACCCGAAAATGGAGAAAAAGTTCCTCTTCTTCTCTCACCTCCTGGGCCCCTCTATTAACCTGATGGGGCCCAGGAAGGTACTATATACCTTGCCAATCAAGTAGGTGCAAGTTAGGAAAGTTATTTAGCTAATTATTTTTAAAGCTAGAAATCTGCTCGGGCCCCCCCTGCTGGCTGGGCCCGGTACAACAGGGCTGGCTGTACTGCCCTATCAGCGGCCCTGCTTACAGATGGGGGCCGTGCAGGCTGTGCTGTAATTAGTCACAGCACAAGATGATCAGAGGGTGCCTGCCAATGGATGACCGCCGGCACCCGCTGATTGGTGAGGAGGAAGACAGGACAGAGCTCTGCCTGTGTAAACAATACAAAGCTCTGTCCTGTCAGCAGGGATGTGACAGTTATTGTTTCCCTGCATAACAAGTAATAAAAATTGTCACATCCCTTAGTGCAAGCACCACAAGTGTATACACACACACACTAGGTAAAGGGGTTGTAAACCCTCAAGGTTTTACACTGGGGCGGGGAGCCGCGGTGACGGTAAAGCAGCGCTATATTTAGCGCTGCTTTATCGTCGTTTTAACCGCGGTTTTTGGCCGCTCGCGGTGCGGTTTTACCCCCCGCGAGCGGCCGAAAAAGGGTTAAAGACACCTCCCCAGGGCGCCGCCGTAGCGGTGCTTTGCGGCGGTATTGCCGCGGTGTCCCATTCTAATCAATGGGAAGGAGCGGTATAGGAGCGGTGAACACACCGCTCCTATACCGCTCCAAAGATGCTGCTAGCAGGACTTTTTTTGTCATCCTGCTAGCGCACCGCTCCAGTGTGAAAGCCCGCCGGCTTTCACACTGGAGTTAAAGGGGCCGGATTTTTTCATGCGGTGAACAGGCGCTATTTTTAGCGCTGCACCGCATGAAAAAGGCCCCGGTGTGAAAGGGGCCTAACCGCTTGCCGACCACCACACACAGATGTACATTGGCAGAATGGCGCAGGTAGACAAATGTCCCCTCCTTGCCGCTCCACCTCGTTCAAACAGAGACTGACTTGCAAGATGTTCTGTGAATTCAAGATATTTTGTAAATGGCGGGACCGAGAAAATCACAAGGATCACGTTAGTAGCGATGACTACTACAGTGATTCTCTGCTTTGACAAGGATCCCACAGGTAAGGCATATAAATATTTCCAAGCTGGGCCAATGTAACTATACAAAAAAGACCATACCTGGAAATCAACTTAAAAACTTGCACGTAGTCTATGCTCTTCTGCAATGGGGGAGCTATACAGTAGGCTCACAGTGCCCTCTTGTGGACAAGTCTGATAATACATGTGCAATACATAACAGTAATTTAAAAATTAAAACCATCTTTCAAATGAAACCTTTCTACGGGCAGTGTGAGTGTACAAATTTGACAGAAAAATGCCTAAGTGTGACTAGCATGTGTGGCATGCTGGTTTTATTTAGTTAGTAATGCAGCATATGGTTAAGATCTTACAGAACTGTTTTTGGAGAAGCATTGCGAAACATGTACCCTCCACCTCTAAATTCCTAAACATACTGTAAGACATTAAATACAAAACACTACAAATGGCAAGGCAAAGACAAATCAAAGACCAGAGGGGCCCACCTGGAACTTACTGGTCTTAACTTTTACTTTAGGAAACCGCAAGACCCAGGTAATTGTAGCATACACTGACCCCATTCTCACTAGCCTGGGGATTTTAGCATACTAAGCTCCATTGGCATGTCCTCCAGGGGTCAGGTTGTGAGGACACAAGGCACTACCACTTGAGAGCAGCAGAAGGTACCACTTCCCTCCGCAGTTTTCTGCCATTTTTCTAGTGTCCCAGGCCTCTCCAGCAAAGGAACTAATTGGTTGACTGATAGGAGACAGCAGAGTGACATAAAGATGAGCTTAGCAGTCTGCTGCTTCAACTTGCACTGTCCAGTCACAGGTTCAGGTGTGACAAGACAATTGTTATGAAACTGCAGTAAAGAACGGCAGAACTGTGTAAATCTCAGGACTGGATGGACAAAAATACAAACCCTTTGACCTATGAAACAGTTCACATGTGTATTTAGTCGCTGTACTTAGCTGCCTACCCAGAGTTTAATTTTAAAGCGGAAATCCAACAAAAAAGGGAAGTTCTGCTTTAAGTCCCCCCCCCCCCTCATCTCAGTGTTGCCAACCTACCAGATTGAAATTTACTGACACAACACCCAAAATTTACTGGCACAGTCACGTTTTTAGTGGCATATCCAAAAGTTACAAAATGACAGCTTTAAGTGCAAATTTCAGCATTTAGGCTACAAACAAGTACACTATGCAATAAGCAATGTGATTTAAGGTAGATATTAAGGCAAAAAAAAAATTCTTATTTTATTTTCAATTTAGTAAGTAGCTCTGGGACAGGGATCGAGAGGGCAAGAAATTAGAATGGGTGGCACACACACACATGAAATTGACTCTCAAAAGGACACTGACAGCAGTGTGCAGCAGCACAGATGATGATGGCACCTCACCAACATGACATGCAGTGGCGTCGCCTTTAGGGGGAATTACACGGTGGGGAGTTACATTAGGGGGATTACACAGGGGGGAGTGCTGTGCTGATGCGCTAGCCTGCACAGTGCCCCGGATTGCTCAGTGGCCCTGGAGGGTGACACCAAATTTTACCGCAGCAGGTGACACCAACCCTAGTGACGCCACTGATGACACGTCCCCTCCTGAGTCACAGTGATCCACTCTCTGCATGCCAGGTGGTCCCTTCAGTCCACTCCTGGCTTGCCTTCCTTCCCGTTCCACAGACCTACACATAAGGCTCCGGCTGCTCTGTTCCCTTGCACTATGATGTCACGTGACACACTGCCGGCACAGTCCGAACACACTGTAGCAGGCACTCTGATTGTCTCGGCTAAGCTTCACAACTATATTTTTTACTGACAACATTTTTCTTTCACTGGCATTTACTGGCAGAAGAAAAGTGCCCATTTTTTACTGGCTACCAGTAAAAATACTGGCAGTTGGCAACACTGCCTCGGCGATTTGAGCAGAAGTACTCCCCCACCCCTCCCTCAGTCTTCTGGGACACATCACAGGTCCCAGAAAACTCTGGGACCATTGACAAAGCTCAGCTTAGGGGTCAGCCGGCTGTGAAGCTGAAAGCTGCATAGCTGGCTGTCTACAGTTAGGATGCAGATGCTGGGAACCCGAAGGCTAGTGAAGAACTAGCCTGGGGAGGACTGTGCTGGATCCCTGCACAGGTAAGTGCCCTTATATTAAAAGGCAGTAGCTACACTATTTGTAGCTGCTGACTTTTATTTATTTATTTTTTTGCCCAGACGGGACAACCACTTTAATCTTGTGAGAATACATACCAGATTATTTTGATTGTAAGGGCGTGGCTATTACGGTGTAACCGGAAGTGACAAGTGCGCTTCACCGTCAGCTGTTCCTAACCAGGAAGTGATCACAAACGCTGTGTATGCAACACGAGCGGGTCTGGGACTTTTTGATTATTTTATCACTGTGCGGTATGGTTATTCCTATTATTGTACTTTAAACGGCTGCTATCTAACAGGATCCCAGATAGATTAAAGGGATTATAGCATTATTGCTACTAATATTATCGCATATTTTGTTCTGCCTGTATATACTGAGAAGGAGACTCAGGATTGAAGGGATAATTTGGCGCTGAGTAGTGTAATGAAGTCCTGATTTGTGCACTCTCTTTTTTTTTATATGGTTCACTGTATTTAACATTTTTTTTTTTTCACTGCCTTACTGATAGGTCCCTATTAGAGACAGCATTAAAAATGGATTCCACATAAGGTATATTTTCACATAGTTACATTGGTCCAGCTTGGTGATCTCCACTTACTTTCGGGTCCAGTGTTGAGTTGCCAGCCTGATGCCATGTGGAAAAAAAAAAGAGGTTGACCATTTTGCATGGACAACATTTACAGCATACTTTGTATTTTTTGAATGAATGCAAAGAGTTCTCTGACTGGAGGAGGTAGAGGTGGTCCAAGCTGGAAAAATATACCATGCCTGGAATTCTTCTTTGAAAATGACTGGTACTTCCAGACATGGGGAGCATGTGTGTGTCTCACTTTGCTCCCATAATGCAGTACTGGTACCTATATAAGCAACTGGGGGAAGGGGTGTAGTCAGAGAGGTGCTTTCTGTGTAAGTCCTGACCACGTCGACTTTGAGATGAACGTGAATCTTGTAGCAGTACGCCGATTGATTCACATTTGTTTTCACCAGGATAAAATACAACATAATGTCCTCCACTCTTAGCGCATATGTTGTATTTTATCCCGGTGAAATAAAGTATTGCATGTTTCTTGGAAGCGATGCCAGCTACATCTGTTTGTATGGAAGATTAAAAGGCAGACAGGAGCCCTCCTCCACACCGCATCTTACACAGATGGCCATCCACATCAGGTGAGCAGAGGCTTGCTATTTCTTTGACACAGAATCTGGTGCAGCTGTGCATACTAACCAATCAGCTTCTAACTTCAGCTTGTTCAATTAAGCTTTGACAATAGGCCGGATTCACACTGGTACGACACAACAATCGTACGACTGTGGATCTGACTTTGCCCTGGGACTTCATGTCCAACTTCCATCCAACTTCAATGAACGGCATCCGACTTTGATCCCGACAAATACCAGGCCCTTTGAGTCTGGTATAAATCTTGAGTAGGAACCCCTTTACAAAATAATAATACCCCACAAATAATACGACCCCAGGACCAAACCAGACCCTTCGGTCTGGTATTGATTTTAACCACTTAAAGCGGGAGTAAACCCGCTGAAACTTTTTTTTTTTATACACCTGTAAGGGAAAAGGCATAACCGCATACTAGCTCATTATGAAATACTTACCTTAGAACGAGGTATCGGTAACTCACCTGGTCCTATTTTTTGCACTATAAACAAAAAAAAGACAGACAATTTTGAAAAAAAAATATTTTTTTTTACTTTTGCTATAATAAATTAAAAAAAAAAATTAAAAAAAAAACATATTTCTTCATCAGTTTAGGCCAATATGTATTCTTCTACATATTAGTAAAAAAAAAAAATGCGCAATAAGTGTATATTGATTGGTTTGCTCAAAAGTTATAGCGTCTACAAAATAGAGGATAAAAATTGGTGTATACTAAAGCGCTGATATATAATTTAAAAGCCCCAAATCTAATAGAATAAAATAAGATTACTAAATGAAATGCTGCTACCATTAAAAGTGTTCCCACACTTGAAAATAGGTGAAAGATACACAAATCCCTTGAAAAAGTCACGTGACCTGTGATGCAACGAGTCGGGAGGAGGAGCTTAGGTGACGCCGTGTGATACACGAGCTCAGCAAAGGAGGAGAAGGGCTGACCATTGACACTTTTTGTTTGTTTTTTCTCTTTTTCTTTTTATCTGCACTATCTGCACTATATCCACCTGGTACACGTGAGTGCATACAACTTGAGGCATCTCATGGGGAGTCTATAGTTAGCAATATTGCGCAATGGATTTTGTTTGTTTTTTCTCTTTTTCATGTTAAAACCGACTTGAGCATCAGGAAGATTTCAAAGAATCACCTATAATTGTACCGGCAACATTAACCGCTTCCCGACCGGCCACTGCATATATACGTCAGCAGAATGGCACGGGCAGGCAGAATCACGTACCTGTACGTGATCGTGCATGTGCCTGGCCGTGGGTCGCGCGCGCGCCGCTAGCGGCGCGCTCGCGACCCGGTCGGGAGCTCCGTGACCCCGGCCGCGGGACCAGCGGACCGATCGCCGCTGGTATCCCGCGATTGGGTTACGGAGCTGAAGAACGGGGAGAGGTCTATGTAAACAAACCTCTCCCCCGCGCTTCCTACACTGACTGTCAGTGATCGGCGGTTCCCTGTCATCGGGAACGCCGATCAATGACGTCAGACGTACAGCCACGCCCCCCTACTGTAAAAAAAAACACAACACGTCACACTGACTCCTCCCCGCCCCCTAGTGGTTAACCCCCTAACTACAACTGTCATTTACATAGGAATCAGTGCTATTTAAATAGCAGTGATTGCTGTATAAATGACAAATGTCCCAAAAATGTGTCAAAAAATGTCCGATGTGTCCGCCAAAATGTCGCAGTCACAATAAAAATCGCTGATCGCCGCCATTACTAATAAAAAAAAAAAAATATTAATAAAAATGCTATAAAACTATCCCCTATTTTGTAAACGCTATAACTTTTGCGCAAACTAATCAATAATCGCTAATTGCGATTTTTTTTACCAAAAATATGTAGAAGAATACGTATCGGCCTAAACTGAGGAAAAAAATGTTTTTTTATATATTTTTTGGGGATATTTATTATAGCAAAAAGTAAAAAATATTGCATTTTTTTCAAAATTGTCGCTCTATTTTTGTTTATAGCGCAAAAAATAAAAACCGCAGGGGCGATCAAATACCACCAAAAGAAAGCTCTATTTGTGGGAAAAAAAGGACGCCAATTTTGTTTTGGAGCCACGTCGCATGACTGCGCAATTGTTAGTTAAAGCGACGCAGTGCCGAATTGCAAAAAGGAGCCTGGTCCTTTGGCTGCCAATTGGTCCGGGGCTGAAGTGGTTAAGGGAAGTTTTTGTTTCTTTCTTCCTATATATTTATAAATACCATTACCGAAGTGGCAACATTTTATATTTATATTTTCCAAAATAGCAGTCTTTTTTGCTTTTTGTTTCTCTAAACAGTGGGAGTTTAAACCAGCTCTCTTAATTGTTATATCAGTAATGCACCACTGCACTTTTAAAACACCAATCGCCTGGTGTATATGTTTATCTGGTTATCGTAGCAAACAGATTGCATACAATAGGATTGTATGGTGTATGGCACCAACCTTGCAATTAGAGTAATCGCCTGGTGTATCTGCATATTGTTGCAATTAGATTGTATTCAACACTAATTGTCTGGTGTATGGTACCAATCTTGTAATCAGAGCACCTGTTGCTACGCCAGAGTTCCTTCACTCTTTGGCCCCTTTCACACATGCGGACCGTATGTCTGTTTTTCATCCATCCGTTTTTGGAAGAAAAACGGACATACATGCATGTCTATGGGGTAGCGGGTGTCAGCAGATGAGCATCCGCTGACACCCGCTATTGTCCGCCTCCGCAATTGTCCGTTTCTGCAGACGGAGGAAAATCCTATTTTTCCATCCGTCTGCAGAGCGGATCGGATGAACACGGACAGACGGTCCGTGTTCATCCGATCCTCCATAGAGGAGAGTGGAGAACTGACAGGGCGGTCCCTGCACAGTGTGCAGGGACCGCCCTGTCATCAGTCGGCTCAGCGGGGAACAGCTGTGCGATCCCCGCTGAGCAGCGGATCTTCACGGGGCGGATCAATACGGATCCGCCCCATGTGAAAGGACCCTTTCTAACACAGGACACAATTCCCAATCATCTTGATTGCTATCACTGAATCGTCGTTCAACTTTTTTTCATTTTACCAACACAACAAATACTTTCACCTATTAAATAAGATTTTATATGCACGTTTGGCATTTCTTTTATAATAAGGATCACATACTCACATATTAATTTATATACAAGGATTGTATATTTTATTTCACACACCTCCAGCACTATATATACGGAGTGTATATATATTTTATTTTATTTTTTTCACTTGTGCACTATTGACCACAATTGACATTGTGGCGATAATTATTTTTAAAGATCTATGCTCACATAATTAAGGTTAAAATAGAGGATAGATTTTTGCCATTTTTATTATTCTTTTTTTCTACTAGTAATGGCGGCGATCAGTGATCAATGACTGCGAAATTGCGGCGAACAGAACGGACACCTAACTTACATTTTTTTTACACTTTTTTGGGAACCAGTGACATTATTACAGTATTCAGTGCTAAAAATATGCACTGTTATTGTACTAATGACACTGGCAGGTAAGGGGTTAACACTAGGGGCGATCAAAGGGTTTAATGTGTTCACTCAGTGTGCTTACTAACTGTATGGGGGACTGTGTGACTGGGGAAATACACAGATCCGTCTTCTTGCATAGCAGAAAGACAAGATCTGTGTGATCTCCCCTGTCAGAACGGAGATTTGCATTGTTTACACAGGCAAATCCCTGTTCTGTCACTGCAGGGAATGATCGCGGGTGGCTGGCGGACATCGAGTCCGCCCCACCCGCTGACTGGCTGGCGCCTGCAAACCGCCCCAGTGTGAAAGCAGCCTAATTGATAGGGAAGTTAGTTCCACTTTGCAGAACTTAGTGCACTCCTGTGACCCACAGGAGAAGTAGGTCCAAAAGAGCGTTGGCCTTACTTCTCTTTTAGTTCATTAAGATAAAAAAAAAAAACCTTTATCTTTAGAACCACTTTAACAGTTTGGTTGCTAACGTAAGCCACTTGAATATAACCATTTTGGAAAACCGTTAAATTGTTGGGTTTAGTTCCACTTTAAACACTGAGAAATATGATTGTTTGTAATGCTTTACTGCACTTAAAGCAGAATTAAACCCATCGATTTAATGGTATACCGAAACAGTTACATTCAAGGCATGCCATAAACTGTACCTGTCACAGTTGCTTGTGCTTTCAGTTGAGCTGCCAATCCATCAAATTGCTGCTGTCGTATTTGATCACATGTGCAGCACCTTGGCAACTGCAGATCTAACAGAGGCTAAGATAGCAGCTTCCTTGACTGTAATGGATAGGAAAGTTAGTTCCACTTTAAGAATACAAGTTTTTTTTATTATATTAGGTAAAGGTTGCATGGGTTAATCAAAAGCTGTAAGAATAGCGTGACCACTTTAAAAAATCTTCATGAATCATTTGCAGCAAGTACGGGAATTCACCCCCTTTGCTGAAATACCAGCAGGTAAATAAGGAATTCAGTGGCACTGACGGTAACTAATATAATCAAAACAAATGCAGAGTCACAGAAATAATCCTCTTGATACAGCTCTGCTTTGGAGGGGGTTTACCGGCAGTTCTGGAATAAAACTTCAGTAATGAGACTTAAAATGAAAACCGGCAGGATGAAGCCACCAAAACAGATGACAGAAGCAGGGCCTCTGAAATGTTCCCCCTCCGGAGATGCAACTACAAAAGGAAAGAGCCCACAGGAGTGCCCGAGCAATTAGCTCATGATGATCTCATTACAGAAATAGAGAGAGTGACTGAGGATCGGTCAGCCATCTGTTTCTACTCTCTTTCATCTCACAGATGACCAACTAAGTTTTGATAGCCTTGAACTTAGAGGTACATTGCCATCATGACTGCGTACACTTCAACCCAACAAAATATTCTTAAGTGAAACCAGAAATGTACTTGGTTACATAACGAACCAAGGCAAAAGTTGGAACACCTTAAAAAACCCCTAAAGGGAAACATGAGCCAAAACTTTTCTTCTAGTTTTAGATACTGTATACTGGAAGACTGCTAGAAACTCTATCACATTTGTATTGCTGTTTTTTGTCCTCGTTGAGAGTACTGTAAGGAAAGTGAGGGGAAATCATATCCCTATTTGCAATGAATGACGGGCAGTTTTCGACCACCTTACTAATCTGCTAGTGGGTTCTGCCCCCTCATGAACCCACTTTACTGCTGGTTATTTTAATTTTGAATCATGTCACTGGACCAACTTTAAAGGCCATTAACAATGTTGCCAATTCACCATGAACAGGATTGCTAAAGGGAGCCCTGACCTGCTCCCCGTGCTGGCCAGAACTCTGTAGAATCATGCCTGCCAATGGGAGGCCAGCAATAGCACATATCCTGCTAGTTTGGCCACTGAATGAGGCTGCAGAACAGCTAGGTGTTGTCTCTGCTCGTTTAGCAATCCTGTCACCAGGGCCGCTGATAGAAATCATGGGGCCCCGTACAGCATAATTAACGGGGCCCCCTTTAGCCCCACCCCTGGCCCCTCCCTCAGCCCCTGGTCCCTCCCCAGACACCGCCTTTTTACTTTTTGCGCTATAACCATAAAAATAAAAACTATTTTGAAAAAAAAAATGTTACTTTCTCCTATAAAACATATCCAATAAAAAAATGTAAAACATTTAATTTCTTCAATAGTTTAAGCCAATATGTATTCTGCAACCTATTTATGGTAAAAAAAAATCCCAAAAAGCATACCGTATATTAATTGGTTTGCGCAAAATTTCTAGTGTCTACAAACTATGGGATGTATTTATGTACTTTTAATTTATTTTTACTAGTAATAGTGGCGATCAGAGACTTGACAATGGGACATGCCAATGCCATAATGTACTGCAGACAGTGCCACCCATGCCGCCAATGCCATAATGTGCTGCAGACAGTGCCACCCATGCCGCCAATGGCATAATGCCATTGGCAGCATGGGTGTCACTGTCTGTGCAGGCAGCACATGCGTTTTGGCATTGGCAGCATGGGTGGCACTGTCTGCAGAACTTTATAGCATTGGCGGCATGGGTGGCACTGTCTGCAGTACATTATGGCATTGGCGACATGGGTGGCACTGTCTGCAGTACATTATGGTATTGGCAGCATGGTGGCACTTTCTGCAGCACATTATGGCATTGGTGGCACTATCTGCAGCACATTATAGCATTAGCGGCATGGGTGGCACTGTCTGCAGTACATTATGGCATTGGCAGCATGGATGGCACTGTCTGCAGGCAGCACATGCGTTATGGGCCAAAACGCATGTGCTGCCTGCAGAGACAGTGCCACCCATGCCGCCAATATCATAATGTATAGATGCTGCTGCAGACAGATACAGTGATATATTAGATCTTGATCCCCCCCCCCAAGCAAGCACACACCTGTGTTTGCCAGGCCCCACGAGCCACTTCCTCTCTGATCCTGCTGCTTCCTGGAGTGTGTCAGTCACAAACTTTCAGATGTCAGCTCAGAGCCTTCCTTCTTCTGCTGCCATTCACCCTCACTGCTTCTTCTTCTCCAGTCTCACTGTCTCTGTCTCATGCCGAGTGGAGAACGAAGCAGAGCACCATGAGTGGAGGGAGAGGAATCACTCCACCAGGAAAGGCAATATGCAGACCGGGACTTGAGGCAGCATGAGGAGTGGGCGCGCAATAGACATGCGCCGAAACAGAAGAAGTAGTCCCTCCCTCCCACACCCAAGAACAACAGTAAAGAGGTGCCAAAAATAGAAAAAAAACTGAAAAGTCTGATTTTTTTTTAGCATTTATTCAGCATAAATTCCGTCTCTGTTCAGATTGCCGGGCCCCCCTGCTGGCCGGGCCCAATACAACAGGGCCAGTTGTACTGGCCTATCAGGGGCCCTGCCTGTCACTGGTGAATTATGGTTAGTGTGATGTGAGGCCTGCTCAGAGCCAGCAGACCAAGAAGTTGGTCTTTAAAGCAGAATTAAACCCGCCTATCGTTTTCAGTCAAGGAAACCGCCATCTTAGCCCCTATTTGAAATTCAGATGCCATGGTGCTGCACATGTGATCAGTTATGACACCAACCATTCAATGGTTTGACAGTGTGGTTGAAAGCACAAGCAAATGTGACAGTTAGCACTCCTGTTACGTGCCGGAATGTAAATGTTTTTTGAAACTGGTAAATCAATGGGTTTAGTTCTGCTTTAATAAGACCTGGGTTTCTTTGTTGCAGGGGCACTAAATGGAGATCGAGAGCTGCATCCAGGCACTCTTCATTGTAACTGCAATCAATCTGCAAAATGTTTTTACCTTGTTTGGGTGAAGAGCCATATTTACAGTGCATCCAGAACGTATTCACAGCGCTTCTGGTTTCCACATTTTGTTATGGTACAGCCTTATTCCAAAATGGATTAAATTCATTATTTTCCTCATAATTCTACAGACAATAGCCCATAATGACAATGTGAAAGAAGTTTGTTTGAAATCTTTGCACATTTATCAAAAAAAATAAAAAAATAACATAACAATCCCCTTTATTGGATGCAACCCAAGTACCATAAAGAACCGGGACACAGATTGGAGCTCCCAAAGGAGGAAGGACACCAGGGACCTCAAAGACCCATTGTAACCCATGCTGTAACCTTACAGCCGTAAGGTAAGGGGCCAACCATACCACCCCCACCAGGATCACAAACCGCTGCTTTAAACCGCACAAGATAGTCACAGTCAAAAAACCATTGCACAGCCAACAGGAAATACTTTTTTGCACTTGACTCTGGGAACGAATTGTCACCTGCACCCGTGTTTATATGGACTATTTACCATTTTAATTTTTTTCTGTGATGCGTTTTTAGCTTGCGACTTATTTGCAATTTTCTTCACTTCAGTTATTTTATTCACTTTTATCATTCACTACAGTCACTACTTAGACATCTTGGTCTATTATTTATTCTCTTAGCAGTGTCTTAGCTGTTTTACTGCATTTTTTATCGCTTTCACTGCGCTTTTTCACTATATTTTTATATCTTTTATCAAATTTTGAATTTTATGAAGATTTACGTTGCTCTTTAAACCACAGTCACTATTCACTATATATTTTATATTCTATATGATATATTTTTTATTATTTTATCAAGCTATGTTTACTATGTTTTGATGTATTTACTCCTATGTGATTTACCCTCACAATCACTGGTTTTTACCTTGTGAATTCACTCTCATTACTTCATTCACCACCTAATTGGATTCAATTTTACCTTACTCCTCCTACCTGCTTTTAGTTTAATTTAACCCCTTGCGCGCCACTACCTTTCCTTTTCTTATTTACCTTTGGGTTCAGACATTACCCCCAGTGTGTGCTGCACTAGTTTAGTTCTTATTCCCGGTTAAGCGCGAGATTACCCTTTCATTTATTAACATCTACATAAGTATTCACAGCCTTTGCCATGACACTCAAAATTGAGCTCAGGTGCATCCGGTTTGGAGTACACCTATGGTAAATTCAGTTGATTGGACAGGATTTGGAAAGGTACACACCTGTCTATATAAGGTCCCACAGTTAACATGTGCATAGCACAGTGCATGTTAGAGCACAAACCAAACCATGAAGTCCAAGGAATTGTCTCTGTAGAACTCAGGATTGTATCCATATCTGCAGAAGGGTACAGAAACATTTCTGCAGCATTGAAGGTCCCAATGAGCACAGTGGCCTCCATCATCCATACACGGAAGACGTTTGGAACCACCGGGACTTTTCCTAGAGCGGGCCGCCCGGCCAACCTGAGCGATCGGGGGAGAAGGGCCTTAGTGAGGCAGGTGACCAAAAACCCGATGGTCACTCTGACAGAGCTCCAGCGTTTCTCTGTGGATAGAGGAGAACCTTCCAGAAGAACAACCATCTCTGCAGCACTCAACCAATCAGGCCTGTATGGTGGAGTGGCCAGACAAAAGCCACTCCTCAGAAAAAGGCATATGATGAAACAAAGATTGAACTCTTTGGCCTGAATGGCAAGTGTCATGTCTGGAGGAAACCAGGCACCGCTCATCACCTGGCCAATACCATACCTACAGTGAAGCATGGTGGTGGCAGCATGATGCTGTGGGAATGTTTTTCAGTGGCAGGACTGGGAGACAAGTCAAGATCAAGGAAAAGATGAATGCAGCAATGTACAGAGACATCCTTGATGAAAACCTGCTCCAGAGCACTCTGGACCTCAGACTGGGGCAAAAGTTTATTTTCCAACAGGACAAGGAACCCAAGATAACAAAGGAGTGGCTACTGGACAGCTCTGTAAATGTCCTTAAGTGGCCCAGCCAGAGCCCTAACTTGAACCCAATTGAACATCTTTGGAGAGATCTGAAAAAAATGGCTGTGCACCAATGCCGCCCATCCAACCTGATGGAGCTTGAGAGGTCCTGCAAAGAAGAATGGGAGAAGCTGCCCAAAAATAGGTGTGCCAAGCCTGTTTGTAGCATCATACTCAAAAAGAGTTGAGGCTGCAATTGGTGCCAAAGGTGCTTCAACAAAGAGCAAAGGCTGCGAATACTTAACGAACGTGATTTTTTTTCGTTTTTTATTTTGAATAAATTTGCAAAGATTTCAAACAAACTTCTTTCACATTGTCATTTTGGGGTATTGTTTGTAGAATTTTAAGGAAAATAATGAATTTAATCCATTTTGGAATAAGGCTGTAACATAAAATGTGGAAAACATGAAGTGCTGTTAAAACTTTCCGGATGCACTGTATAAAGGTCTTTCAACATCCACGAACATTTGTCATGGTGGATTTACCAGAAATCATCGCCCATCTCTCAGCATCATTCAGCCTATTAATTTGGTGACTTTTCCCAGCAATCATGTAACATATAGCAGGCACATTTAGGTGAATTTGTAGGAATTGATTGCATATAGTACAGTATGCTGAAGGCTGTGATTTAGCACATGGTTTAACTGTTGGTTTTAAAGTTTACAGATAAAAGCACCAATTCATCAAATCTAGGATCTAAATTGATTGTAGTAAGCATTGAATATATTGTCCTCTTATTTAGATGTTCTTTAGTAGGGAAAGTACACTGTAGAATGCCAGCAAATTACACTTGCTTCAGAAAAAATGCTCCTAACACAGTGAGGGTGTGTTTCCTATGTAATTTTGTTAAAATCTAAACTCTGATGGTCAAAGTTCCCAAAAATTATAAATAGTTAAAATGCAGTAAAACCTCGGATTGCGAGTAACGTGGTTTCCGAGTGTTTCGCAATACGAGACATTTATTTTTTTAATCTTGACTCGGTTTGCGAGCGTTGTCTCGCAAAACAAGCAGAATTCAAGCATCTGGGGTGTGCAATACCACATTTGGCTAGAGGTGCGGGGGGGGGGGGGCGCCAGTGATGCTCGGAGACACTCCTTTCCAGAGTGTCTCCGGCCCCCCCACCTCTGGCCACATGTGGTACTGCATAGACAACAGTGGCTGTTGAACAAATTATCTGCGTTTCCATTGATTCCTATGGGGGGGACTCGCTTTGATATACGAGTGCTTTGGATTACAAGAATTCTTCTGAAACTGATTATGCTCTTAATCCAAGGTACCACTGTAGCTGCAACCTAAAGAACTGTTGGAATCCTCTTTATCCTTAGCTATAGAAACACAGTTATTACCAAATTCTGTGATCACACTGCTGACACCCAGGTTTTGTCACAGCCTGGAATTCTAAAATCAAGACACATCATCTTGACACTTTGCCACACTTTGTTTTCTGTGGCGCATGTACAATGTTCATACACAATGGGTTTCAGTTGTCTTGTACTTGATAGAGCTCTTGTGCGTCACTTATGTGGGATGACCACTAGGTAAGTTTTCCCTAGTAATCATTGCATACATTATAATTTTGGCACCTTCTTGGATGATAGTAGAAACCAAACATGCAGAAAACCCTTGACTTGGTGTTTGGCTTCTACACAGATTTCCAACTGTAACCAACAGAGACTTTTCTTTAAGTCTCAGTTCACACTGATGCAGTGCGAATCTGATGCAATTTGGCATGGCTGGTGATTAAAATTTTCACCAAATCCACTCTTAACCCTCACAGGACCCTTTTTTTTTTTTTAACCGGATCAGACTTGCACCACATAGATGTGAATGGATAGCAAACAATATTTCTCAGATAACATGTGAATCTATGCCTTTCGGATCAGATCTAATCTGTATTGAATTTGCATCTGTGTGAACCGGGTTTAAGACTGGGTTCACACTACTGCGAATTGGATGCGGCTTTCCCATTCAATTCGCATAGCAGGAGATTGTGACCGGCTCTCTATGGAGCTGGTTCACACACCTCCGCAGCATCTTTGGTGAGAATTGCACAGGAGTACTGTGCGTCTTTTGGTCCGTTTCAGGTCTGAATTCAGCCCAAAAATTGGGCTGAAATCGAACCTGACACGGCAAATGGAGACGCACCGGACTCCTGCTGTGAGCTGCTGCATTCTCCAGTGTGAACCCAGCCTAAATGTTAAAACCGGTAAAGTTTTTTAATAGACAAAAAAAAAATCTGGGCCCCAAATCATAATGTGCTAGTATGCGTCACACTGGTGGAGCACAGTGCGCCTCTGACGGTAACATCAACAGTAGAAACAAATCTGAATATCTCCTTAACGCTACACGTTTAGGAGATATTCACTGTACCTACAGGTGAGCCTTATTATAGGCTTACCTGTAGGTACAAGTCATAAAGTGGAGTTTACTACCACTTTAAAAGTTCTGCCGGCTAACAGGTTTAACACAGTAAGGTCCTTTGTTGTACTATTGCATCATTAGTTTTAACTCTACTAAAATGAACCAGCATTTTTTTTTTTTATTTATTCACCTAAAGACCAAATTTACATAATTAGTAGATCCTATTGTTCAGCCTAGCACTGATATTGGATGGTAAAATGTGTAAATAGGCCTGTTTATCTGGACAAGAAGTCATTCAACCCGTGAACTTGCCTTGAAGCACATAACTGGACTTGATAAAGGAAGATTAAAATAAGTAAACTGCCTGAAATATTATTTTCTGTAATTAATAACATGTCTAGATGATTCATATATCAAGGTACAGTTGAGTTTATTGACCATATTAGATTTTGAGCTTGTTATGTCTGTGTTGCAATTTTACAACGTTGGGTTAAAGGAGTTGCAGAAATTGCCCGTGCATCATGCAGTTTTCACCTGTTCCATGTGGTATAAAAAAATAAATAGGGTTTTTTTCATCATACTTACCTGTAAAATCCTTTTGAGTACATCATGGGACACAGAGTTTGGCTAATATTCATTACCTTTTGGGTTATACTTCATCTCCAGGTGAATGGACACCGGTAGACCCAAAGGTCTTTAGACAGGAAATTATCCCCTTTATAATCCCTCCCACACAGGAAGTACTTCAGTTTTGTAGCAAGCACTGAATCCTCAAAAAGAGGAGAAGGACCTCTGTGTCCCATGATGTACTCAAAGAAAAGGATTTTACAGAGAAGTATGACGAAAAAATACTATTTTCTTTTTCATAAATCATGGGACGCAGAGTTAGGCTAAAATTCATTACCTGCTGGGAAGTCCCAGAGCAATAGCCTTGAGGGGAGGGAGACACCTTGCCAAACAATAGCCATCAGCCCTTATACAGCAGCCTGCAGTACACTGCGGCCAAAAACCGAATCTTCAGCTGCTTGAACATCCACTTGATAAAATGTTGTGAACGTATGCACTGAAGACCAGGTAGCAGCCTTACAAATCTTCGCCCCAGATACCTGATGGCAAAAAGCCCAGGAGGTTCCTACACCCCTGGTAGAATGAGCTCTCACCCTAAAGGGAGGAGCTTTACCTTTCAAACTATAGGCCCGAATGACCAATTGACGGACCCAATTGGCAAAGGAAGCTGCCTGCCCCTTCTTGGGTCCTTTTGGTAAAACAAAAAAGGAGTGTGATCCTCGGATTTCCGCAGATCTAAACAAATAAACCTTGACTGCCAGACAATGTCTAAAGAATGCAGTCGTCTCTCTTCCGCCGAACGAGGCTGAGAGAATAAAGAAGGCAAATTAATGTCCTGATTTAAATGAAAGGCTGACACCACTTTTGCCAAAAAGGATGGAACAAGTTGCAACACGACTCTGTCATGGTGAAGGATCAAGTATGGTTCCCTGCAACAAAGGGCCACCAACTCCAACACCCTTCTAGCTGAGGTGATGGCTATCAGGAAGGCTAGCTTGCGTGACAGCAAGTCTAAGGGAAATTCCTTAATAGGCTCAAATGGTTGTTTCTGTAGCACCAAGTTCAAGTCCCAAGGACACATTAGGTGACCTAATGGGTGGAAGCAAGCGAGTTGCCCCCTGCATAAAGGTTTCGGACCAGTGAATGGAAGGCTAAAGGCCTTTGGAAGAATACTAATAGGGTCAAAACTTGACCTCTGATTGTACTCAAAGCCAATTTGATTTCGACAGCTGACTGTAGAAAAGAGAATTCTCCCAATCACGTATTTCCGAGGATGCCATTTTTTGGCTTCACACCAAGCAATAGACGTCTTCCAGACCTTATGATAGATCTTCCTAGTGAACGCTTTTCTAGCATTCACTAGGGTAGACACCACTGGTCCCGAGATGCCAAGGTCCTTTAACACCCTGGCTTCAATAGCCATGCCGTCAAATTTAGAGACTGTAAATTGGGATGGAATATAGGACCTTGAGACAGTAGATCGGGGCGACATAAAATCACCCATGGCCCGTCTATTGTCAGTCTCACAATCTCCGGGAACCAGGGCCTCCTGTGCCAGGCTGGTGCCACCTCCGAATCCTGTGCAACAAATGTGGAAGGAGAGGGATTGGAGGGAAAGCATAAACCAGGGAGTACTGGCTCCATCCTCCTGGTTAGGCCTGTCAGGCCATTTGATCTGATCCTTTATGGACTGGCAGATACCAATTGCTGCAACAGCTGGCTGAATAGCTGATCTGGCCAAAGAAAAGGAAGCCTTTAATAATGACTCTAATTTCTTGGCAACAGGGTCTTTCAAGCCCTGTGCGTTATCTACCGGACAAGTTAAGTTCTTGTTTAAGGAAGAGGCTTCTGCATCTACGGCTGGCATGCTCCACTAGTTAACGAACTTTTCATCCATGGGATATAAAAGGGAAAACCTCTTAGGCCCCTTTCACACGTGCGGACCGTATGTCCGTTTTTCATCCATCCATTTTCGGATGAAAAACGGACATACATGCACCCCTAATGGGATAACGGGTGTCAGCGGACCCGCTATCGTCCACCTCTGCTATTGTCCGATTCTGCAGACGGAGGAAAACCCTATTTTTACATCCGTCTGCAGAGCGGATCAGATGAACACAGACAGATGGTCCGTGTTCATCCCATTCCTGCTCCAGACTGGGAGGCTCCAGGGAGGGGGATCTGTCACACTTCTTGCCAACCTGCGGGATGGAGGCAATCATGGCAGCAATCCTGTGTTCTAACCCGGCTAGAACTAAGGCCAATTGAGCCTAAGTGATAAAGAGTGCCTGGAAGCCTTATCCCTTCAGGGGATACAACACTAGGGATACGACTAGGTTTATCAAGAACTACTGATGACATAGGTGTGCCCTTCCCTGTAGTATTAGTCCCGCTCCTCTTTTTTTTTAAGACATTTACTAGCCACAAAAAGGGAGTACATGGGTGAAGTATTAACACACCTCAGAATTGAGACCCTTTAATAGGGCTCACCAAGCCCCTATGCAACAATACTGCTAAGCACCTTTAGCCTACCAAGCAACACCTGGTGACTCACATGACCCGGGTAAAGGAGAAATGAACTGCTGCAAATGTCTGGTTCAGAGTCTGCTCTGTGTCCCACAGCTGCCTTCTGGAAGCACTGCATGCTTGGCACACACAACTTAAATAACCGCTTCAGCCCCGGAAGATTTGGCTGCTGAATGACCGGGCCATTTTTTGTGATTCGGCACTGCTTTGCTTTAACTGACAACTGTGCGGTCGTGCCATGTTGTACCCAAACAAAATTGACATCCTTTTTTTCCCACAAATAGAGCTTTCTTTTGGAGGTATTTGATTATCTCTGCGGTTTTTATTTTTTGCGCTATAAACAAAAAAGCAGCGACAATTTTAAAAAAATATATATATATTTTGTACTTTTGCTATAATAAATATCCCCATTTTTTTTTTTTTTTTTAAAAAGCTATTTTTTTCCAAGTTTAGGCCGATATGTATTCGTCTACATATTTATGGTAATAAAAATTGCAATAAGTGTATATTGATTGATTTTCACAAAAGTTATAGCGTCTACAAAATAGGGGATAGATTTATAGCATTTTTATTTTATTTTTTTACTAGTAATGGTGGCGATCTGCCATTTTTTATTGCGACTGCGACATTATGGCAGACACAGACAATTTTGACACATTTTGGGACCACTGGCATTTATACAGTGATCAGTGCTATAAAAATGCATTGATTACTGTAAAAATAGCACTGGCAGTGAAGGGGTTAACACTAGGGTGCAATCAAGGGGTTAACTGTGTTCCCTGCTACGTGTTCTAACTGAAGGGGGGATGGTTCCGGTAAACGGGCGTGACTGTATTCACGTATGATGCAACTCTTTGTGCGTCCAGATTAAGGCTACGGCGTATATGCGGTGAAGCCGCGTGCACCATGCCTGCTAAACAAACTGCTGAGCCCAGTGGCGCTCTTGCAAACGCACATGCGCCATAGTGAACCAAGTCTAAAGACCTTTGGTCTACCAGTGTCCATTCACCTGGAGATGAAGTATAACCCAGCAGGTAATGAATATTAGCCTAACTCTGTGTCCCATGATGTATGCAAAAGAAAAAAGCCATAGAAATACTGTTTTTGATCATTCACAATACCAGTTTGAGATTAGATCAAAATGTAAGGGTTTTTTTACTTGACAAATTCAAGTTTAAAGGAATTATTTATCTTTTAACCACTTCAATACAGGGCACTTTCGCACCTTTCTGCCCAGGCCAATTTTCAGCGCTGTCACTTTTTAAATGACAATTGCGCGGTCATGCTACACTGTACTCAAAACAAAATTGTTATCATTTTGTTCCACAAATAGAGCTTTCTTTTGGTGGTATTTGATCACCTCTGCGGTTTTTATTTTTTGCTAAACAAATAAAAAAACAAGACCAAAAATTTTGAAAAACAAAAAAGTTTTTGTTATAAAATGTTGTAAATAAGCAAGCTTTCTCCTTCACTGATGGGCAGCACTGATGGGCGACACTGAAAGGCTGAACTTATGGGTACTTATGGGTACTGATGGATTTAACTGATAGGCATTACTGGTGGCACTGGCAGGCATTTTGATTTGGCACTGATTGGCAGCTGCCTGGGCACTGATCAGCATTTCCCTGGTGGTCTAGGGTGGCATCCCTGGTGGTCCTGGGTGGGCATCCGAGGGGGGGCTGTGCTGTCCGGAGAGCAGCTGATTGGCTCTCCTCTACTCGTGTCTGTCAGACGCGACCGAGGAAAAGCTGATCAGCGGCTCTTCCTGTTTACATTGTGATCAGCCGTGACACGCCGCAACAACGATCACTACGATGCGTGCCCCCCGGGGCGCACATCGGCTTGAAATCCTGAAAGACGTCATATGATATGGTCAGGATATCACAACAACTTTGCCGACGTCATTTTGTTATATGGCAGGCAGCAAGTGGTTAATGTATGTACTGTATATACTTAACTGGTCCTGTTGTTTTCTGGCCATTGCCTAAATATCTGCTTGCTACATGAGGGACAGGTGATAATGTTATAGTATAAGGATGGGGTATAGGTGCTAAATCGCATAATAAGCAGAGAGCCCAATAGGCTAGCCAGACAGTAGTGTGTGCCCTTTGTGGATTGTGTTAATCGATTGCAACGTGTTAAGTCTTTGGAATGTTTATGTATGACTAGGATTAATTTACATTGAGATTGTTTAGCTTGGAAAATAATCAGTGTTTCATCTCAGAATGCCACCAGCCAAGGGCAAGGTCTACAATGTTTTTCATGTCATTGATGCCATCCAAAATATGGACAGTGACTTTGAGATGGACTCAGAGGACACTGATATAAGTAATGAAGACTACTGTGAAATTGCCTGTGAACCAGAAAAGGAAAATAAAAAATCCTTTGCTGGCCCAGAACCGGGAGAAGATTCAACGCTGGGACAAAGCCCCCAAAAGATATGTTGCAGTTGAGAGGCCTTACATTTTTGGTGTCTATAACAAATTCATGGGCGGTGTGGATATGTTGGACTCAGTTGCAGCAAAATTTAAGTTTCCCTTTAAATCCCATCTCTGGTACATTTACATCTTCTGGCACACCCTCATCATAGCTATGATCAATGTATGGCTGCCGTACAAATGGGACTGCAAAGTAATGAATGCTCCCAAGAAAAAGATACTAAAACAGGAAGCCGTTTCAAGCCAAGCTAGCATCCGCTCTCCTTCTAGTCAGCACAGCAGTCATAAAACTAAAAAGAGAAGGCGACCAGGTTTAAGTCATAGGAGCCCAATTCTGCAGACGGAGCCCCTTAAGCGCTTCCCAACAAGCCGCCCGCAGTTATATTGCGGCAGGTTGGCCCCCCCTGGGCAAGCTGTTGTAGCTGTACATCAGCTCTTTAAGATGCTGTAGAAGGCGCGTGTCTGCAGCATGTCCCCAGGAGCTGATGCATGTACCCGGCGGGCACAATGACCCCCAGGCACCCACAATCGCCCGTGACAGAGCGAGAACCAGCATCTGTGTGTGTAAACACACAAATCCTGATTCTGCCAGGGGAGAGGCGACCGAGTAGGAACAACGATCTCTCTCCTCTAGTCAGCCACTTTCCCCCACAGTTAGAAACACACATAGGGAACATGGTTAACCCCTTCACAGATCACCGCCATTACTAGTAAAAATGCCATAAATCTATCCCTTCTTTTGTAGACGCTATAACTTTTGCGCAAACAATATCAATATACGCTTAGTGCAATTTTTTTTTTTTCACCTAAAAATATGTAGAAGAATACATATATTGGCCTAAAAACTGTTTTTTTTTTTGGGAAGTATTTATTATAGCAAAAAGTACAGAATTTTGGGTTATTTTCAAAATTGTCACTTTTTTGTTTATAGCGCAAAAAATAAAAACCGAGGTGATCAAATACCACCAAAAGAAAGCTCTATTTGTGGGGGGGGGGGGGGGGTGGGGAGACATTAATTTGGTTTCGGTACAACATCGCAATTTTCAGCTAAAGCGACACAGTGCCGTATCGCAAAAAATGGCATGTCAGGAATGGGGCAAATCCTTCTGGGGCTGAAGTGGTTAATTGACAGGAAGAGCCCATCCACAGAAAAAGGTCCTTCAAATGACACTCCAGCCAAAAGGTCATCTGTACATCCACCAAAGGACATATGCACGGACATTTCTCTATAACAAGACAATGTGGTAAATGATATACCGACACACTTTGCAGCAAGTGTGATGTCCACCTCTGCTTCTCAGAGGACAAGAGCTGCCTTTGGGACTATCATTACTGAGCATGGCTATAAACATAATAAATGTCAAAATTTTCATTCAGTGCAGTAGGTTTTGTAAAAACAGTTTGAACATATTTGTATTAATAATAGTTTATTATAAAACTATGACTTGTATTATTTTATGAAAGTTAGTGTATAGCTATATAGGCTACTGTTACAGAACTTAATAAGCAGAAAGCCCTTCAAATAAACCCTTTGATGGTCTCTACATTTGTTCTGACAGTATGGAGTAAAAATTACCGAATTCTGCTACCGAACCGGCCCAATGTTGTAAAATTACAACGTTCCCCTAAAAACGTTCTAAATTTTCAAAAATGTTAAAACCCATCGATTTCTGCATTAGAGGCCTCCTACAACAATATCTAAAAACTGGAAAACATTTTTTTGCAGTTTTGTTCTATATTTGGGTCTTCTGGGGTTAATGGTGAATATTTCCAGAGTGCCCCAACAATGGAACTAGTACACAGGTTTGTAGGGCCCCTTTACCTATTCTTGGCTTTCCCCATGTCAGATTTGATATGTCGGACTGACATTTACCTACAGCTGCACAGGGATGTGGTCTGACTGCGTTGTTTAGGAACACCCCTGTTGACCCACCTTTCCCCAAATCTAATTCTTTACCATTCATTTAGTTATCCTAAGGCCCCTTTCACACTGGGGCGGTTTGCAAGCGCTATTGCGCTAAGAATAGCGCCTGCAAACCGACCCGAAACAGCTGTTGCTGTTCCTTCAGTGTGAAAGCCCGAGGGCTTTCACACTGAAGTGGTGCGCTTGCAGGACGCTCAAAAATGTCCTGCAAGCCGCATCTTTGGCTCGCTATAGGAGCGGTATATTTACCGCTCCTATAGCGCCAGGTCCCATTGAAAACAATGGGGGAGCATGCCGAACCCGCCCGCAAAACGCCGCAATAGCGGCGGTTTGCGGGCGGTATTGACCCTTTTTCGGCCGCTCGCGGGGGTAAAAACACCCCGCGAGCGGCCGTAAAGCGGCGCTAAATATAGCGCCGCTTACCGCCAGCGCCCCCACCGCTCCAGTGTGAAAGTAGCCTTAGTGATAGCTAAAACACAATAGAGCTCAGCTTTGGGAATTACAATACAAAACTACCACAAAGGCCATTGGCCCTGCATTGTACTTGACGACACCCATTGTGCAACTGCAGCCCAGAACATTTTACAGAAGAGGCTATGGGGGACCTGCTGCATAGATGGGAGGGAGCCTGTTAAAGCAAGTAGTAAAAGACAATTTTTTACACCTTATTCCTCGTCCCCTAAAGTTAACAAGCATTTAACTCTTGCAGTGCGTTGGGGGGGGGGGGGGGGGGGGGGGCAATGCAAATGTAGGTTTTTTTTTTGCAATTCCCACCGTTGAGCTTTAAGATAACAATTTTTGGATTGGTTGGAGAGGGGTTAGACGCACTGTCAAGGTTTTATTACTACAGGGGGTCCCCGACTTACAAACATCCGACTTACAAACGACTCCTACTTACAAACGGAGGGAGACAACAGGAAGTGAGAGGAAATCTACCCCTAGAAAGGGAAATTCACTCCTGTAAGAGTTATTATGGGTAAAAGATGTCTCCACTGATGCTTTATCACCAGTCCATGCTTCCCTAACAACCCCAAATTTTCAAAATCCAATTGTCATGGGACAGAAGGTGAGGTGAAATCTTCTGAACAGGGGCACAGACAGCAAAACAAATGTTACAGGGTGATAACCCTTCTCTATGTTATCTAAAAAACTTAAAAATAGATTTTTTTGGCTGGAGCTACACTTAAAAAATTTACCTGTTCCGACTTACAAACAGATTCAACTTAAGAACAACCCTACAGTCCCTATCTTGTTTGTAACCCGGGGACCCCCTGTAATTGTATTCCCCAGCTTGTGAGATTCTTATGCGGTTCACCATTTTCACTGGGACAGAAAATGAGGGGAAATCCAAAATTTTGAGTCCTCATCAAAACAGGAATAGAAATGCATTTTCTGATCGATTAATCTTTTAATAGGAATAATCAATCAAGCTAAAGTCAACAACCCTTTTAATTAATATACCACAAAACAAGGAAAAGGATTTTAATTGGTATTTAGGATTGTAAATAGATCACATCTGTTTCCACCAATCCAATGCAATCTGATAGTTCCTGAATACGATTTGTATTTCGGTCAAAGTGTCTTCTACCCTGCCCGATCAGCTCAGTTTGATCAAACCTGATCTGACTTAAGTCTAAATCGATCAGAAGGGAGGTTACGGCTATTCGATTGTTTGCGTATTTGATTGTTTTGCTCGAATCACACAATCGATCAGATTTAAAAAAAAATAAATAAAAAAAATAAATAAAAAAAAAAAAAAAAAAAAAAACACGAAGCGTGTGGCCACCATAAAGGATTTCTCTTCCAATTTCCTCTTACTTTCTGCTGTGTCAGGACAGGAAGTAAATGACAATCTTTTACGCTAGATGCACCTATTCAAAACCAAATTCCTGTATAAAATACACACTTTTTATTAACATTTTTGCATAAAAATTATCTCAAATATTAGGTGAATTTGGAGGACTGGTCGGCCAGCAATTTGGTGGATTTTAAACTGCTTTGTGACATGTAAAAAGAACAAACAAACAAACACACACAAAAAATTACTGAACACATTGATTGAAAAATGTATTTAATGCATTGTACTATTCTAAAATCAGCATATATCATTTTATAGTACTTGATGGCTATTGTTTACTTTCTCAAAAATCTTAATTACACTGTTAAATAAAAAGGAGGTATAATCTTCCAACAACCAATTCTTATCTTCTCAAGTAAAACAATTACAGCAATTATACATGTCCAAAAATTCAGTATTACAAAACATAAGTATCCTATCTGATAAGGCAGAGAGCAGTTGAAAACTATTAATCCACAGCCAGCATCCCTGACTTCAGTAAAGTGAAGTCTTTCTGTATGGCTCACTGCTGACAATCATAACTGCTCTTTCCACTTCTTTACCACAAAAAGGTATCAACGTCAATGTGTACTTTTGTGGACCATGAGGCTGCAGCAATTTTGTGGATGTATAAATCATGGGTGGAAGCAGATAAGGACATGCCCCATAGCTTGGATGGGGCCAGTGCTGCAACTCCTATAGGGAAAAAAATCTGGCATTTCCAGGCATAGTTCTTGTACCTATAGAAGGCTCCCCTATTGCACAAGCCAGCAGAAGACTCCGATGTGCAGAAGCAAAAGACATTGCAGTGAACGTAGACCAATGTCCAGTTGTGGAAAAAAATCATGCAGGATTCAGGTGCCAGATAGTCCAGGCTAGGGGCCACAGGTCATGTGCTTCCAATAGCAACTATCAAAATTAGAAGCCTCCAACCAGCTTCCAATAATTTTGGACAATTCCAAGCTGTTAAACGTTGACCTGCTGTGGCACTGCAATGTACAAGATATCACAACTACTTTCCAGTGAGTCCAAGTGGAGAAACAGGTTGACAAAACTGGAAGATTCAAATTATATTAAAAAGGCATATTTAAAAATACAAATTGTGTTAACAGGCGCTTAAAGTATAACTAAAAAGGCAATTTTTTTTTTTTAGATTTGAACAGGGTTGCAAGAGGTTAGAAACTTGTCAGGTTGCGATTGCTGTCTGCGATTCACTTTCTTTAATTGTCTTGATTATCAATGTCATCAGGAATAAACGCTAAGGCCCCTTTCACACCAGTGGACTGAGTAAGTCTGCCAGTTTTTCGGGCAGACCCAATCAGACCACCCATTGTTCAGTGCGGCGGATGTCAGCGGACAGGAGTCCGCTGACTAATAAGAAAACAAGGGGGTGAAGTGGCGCTGCTTTGTACGAGAGATATAAAAGATGTAATAAATAAAATAAATAGTGTACTGTCACTTAAATATCAAAACAGTGGCTGGTGCTTGAGTGAATACTGTAAGAAGTAAAAATTGGTGAATTTTCACACATGCTTATTAAATCGAGCAAGTGGAATTAATTCATATAGAGATTTTTCTTTTGACCTCCTTGATGCTGGGATATGGTATATAGTCATCCTTCAAGTCCAGCAAGAGAACTTCTCTCTGTATACATACAGGTTGTGTGTGATCACCAAGCACAACATTCAGACTCCAGGCTGTATGGATGAGCTGTGTTCTGTGCTCCAGTCCAAGCAGGGAAACCCCTGTGTGCAGGCTCCAAGCCGCCCGAGTTGGCTCTGCTGTGTGAGGAAAGTGCAGTTTCACCTTTGTGAATATATGAACTGTGATTTCTTGCTAAAAACTTTTTATTTTATATTTGCTTATAGATTGAACATTTGTTTCAAGAAACTGACATTACTATGTTGTTTTGCACTACTAGCACTCTGAGCGCTTTATTTATATCTTATGTCAGGGTTGTGCCTGCACACTTCACACACGTATTCATTAGTGTCTCTTCGCTATTTAAGTGACAGTACACCATTTTATTCAATTCAATTTATTCATTCCATCTTTATATGACCCAACAAGTATAAAGCAGCATCACTTCACCCCCTTATTTTCTTATTACTCTCCACTGATCCCACATCTGTGGGCTTAGCTGTGGTGGGCAACAGCTATTACATCACCTTAGCGCAGAACACCATACTTATTTTAATGAGTCCGCTGACACCCGCCAGGCATCCGATCCCTTAAAAACCTTCTCAAAATAGACATATGGCAATACATTTGCCATCCGTCCAGCAGGTCGGATCACATGACAATCAGATGGAAACGGACATGTAGTTCGTTTCAATTTGACCGCCCCATAGAGGAGAGCAGGCTGTGTTCGTATCCGCTCTGCATAGCAGACACAAACCTGTCATCCGCCTGCTCAGCAGAGAGATCCACTCATCTAAAAAAGGGGCCTAATGCCACCTACACACGAGCAGAAATTCCGTCAGAAAAATCTTGGATGGTTTTTCCGACGGAATTCCGCTCAAACTTGGCTTGCATACACACGGTCACACAAAAGTTTGCTGAACTCTCGACCGACAAGACCGTAGTGACGTACAACACTACGACGAGCTGAGAAAATTAAGTTTAATGCTTCTGAGCATGTGTCAAAATTGTTTCCGAGCATGCGTAGGAATTTTGCGCGTCGGAATTGCTACAGACAATCGGAACTTTTTCTGACCGAAAAATTGAAAAAAAAAATTGCTGGCTGGAATTCAGCCAGCAAAAGTCCGATGGAGCATACACACACACAGTCGCACACTTTTGCTTGCCGAATTTCCGATCGTGTGTACGTGGCATTAGAGAGATTTCCTCTACATTGGAAAGATATCCTTTCACTTCCAAGAGAGGAAGAAGTGAAGGGAAATCTTTCCAATGAGACAGATAGCAAGAAAACAGTAGTTTTAACCATCTCCTACTCTTTAGATATACTTTAATGCAACTCCTTACATACGATTAAGAACTATTATAAAAATAAAGAAAAAAATATATATATCAAAAGTTAATATATTGTTTCATATTTGGCATATTTCAAGAGTTCTTGCCCATATCCACTGCTTGTCGTACATCTGCTACAGATTCTGGGACTTTTACAGTCATTCCATTCATGAATGGCTGAAGGCAAATTTGGCAACCCAATCGTGACCTGCAAATGGGGGTGAAAAAAATAAAAATAAAAGAAGATCATTGTTAACTGAATTTTGGTTCAAAGAAAAAAATAAAATAATTAATAAAAATAAAACCACACACAAAATTTGACCCAAATGTATAGAAGTCGATCAAATTCATGGATGGGGGTATGTTAGTTGTTGGCTATTTTTGGGGAAGGCATCTGTTAGGGTTATTTTTGCTTTGGGGTAATTAGCACACAATAGTAACTTGTTGTCGGACATCTATTCATGGAATACCTTTCTATTCCCAGCACGCCTCTGCATAGTTTTAGAAGTTAAAAGCGTAAACAATGTTTACCAAAGACACTTTACAACATCACCATATTCCCAAAGAAACCAATAAAATGTAGGAATATACCTGCAAATATACTCAGATTGGTAGGCAGTCCTAAAGGAAACAGTACTGCCAGTGGTTGTAGTAGGGCTGAAGAGATGAAGCTCATAAAAAAAAAATGTTTAGGTCTGTTGGTGCTTCATGCAAACAGGTCGTACCCCTGGGAGATGACATTCAGGACAAACAGACTGTAGGTTACTGCCTCCCACTGAGGGAAGAAGGCTAGAAGACTCCCTCCCACAGCAGGACCACCATCACTGGCTTTTACCTGGCTGTTTGGGACATCTAAACCGAACAGCCCCCCTACCTCTTCCCCTCTGTGTACCGCAGGGCTTCTTATATCCCGTTTCCTTGGGGGCCTGGGTTTGCTAAAGAGGACGAAAATTATTTTTGATTAAAAAGGTGTCTTTGCCAGAAAAGCCTTTTTCTTGTCTGCGGTCCTATCTAAAATGGCCTCCAAGTCAGGGCCAAAAAGTAGACCTCCATTAAAAGGGGAGACCACAGAGCTTGACTTTAGAAGCAGAGTCCCCGGACCAAGTTTTTAACCAGAGCACTCTTTGCGCTGAATTTACCAGTGCTGAAGTCCTAGTGGACATTCTGATTAATTCCGCTTAGGCATCCACTTAATATCCCACTGCCTTCAACAGTACTGGAATGGCATCCAACAGATCCTCTCGAGAGGTACTTCCCTCAATGTGCTGCTTCAACTGCTCTAGCCAGTGCTCCAAGTTTCTGGCAACCACTGTTGAAGCCATGGACGAGTCCCATGTTTTTTTTTTTTTTTTTTTTTTTTTTAAGAAGGGAATAGTCACATTTATCCATGGCATCCTTCAGGATGCCCATGTCCTAACTGCATCTAACTTCGGCCTTTTGTTCCATACATGCGCTTAGTCTTCCTCAAAAAGGAAACCTACGCTTAAAGGAGAGATTGAGAAAAAACAGAGCCCTTTCTGGTTTCTTCCATTCTCGCCTGACAGCCTCTGAGAGGACTTTGAGGGCTTGGGAGAAACTAAAACGGAGAGTTTTTCCAGTACACGAACATCTTATGCAGGGAAAGATCAACTTTATCTTCCTGGATGCCAAGAGTGGTAAGAATGGTCTTAATTCATCCACTTCGTCCAAAGACAACATAGCTAGACGCTCTTCTTTCCGACACCTCCTTTTCCTCATCCCCTAAGGCTTTGGGTGAACTAGCCTTGCTTGCGGCTTCCTCCTCTTAATCACTGTCCTCCCTGGAAGTGGATGGCAGAGGACTGGATGGTCTGGCTTGACTCCCCGATTGGAGTGCCAGGTGTTTGTCCAAAAAGGAGCAGAATGATTGGAAAGTATCTGTAAGTTCCTTCTGTAAGGAGACTAAAAGCTCTGAGCTTTGTGGCTGCTTTACTTTTCCCTGCTCATGTTTCACTATGTCCACTATGCAGGCCTTGAACAGGGTCTTGGTCCAGCTCTCTTTAGGGACACTTAGAAAAGGTGCCCTTCCTGCAAAGGAGGTAGGGGTATGCTTCGTTTTTTCCCATGCCTTCTGTAATTAAGAACAGAAAAGCAGCCCATTAGGACGAAAGCATTATCCCCCCCCCCCCCCCCCCCAAAAAAACAGAACAACCCAAAAAAAAGAAACAATGTCCCCTCAAGAGGTAACTGAAGGGACACGGAATAGGCTCCCCCTTCCCCAAACTACAGTCACCAGGGGAAGGTGGAGGGAAAAAAGAAAAGCCCCAAGGTAAAAGGATCTGGGGCATCTGGCGTTTGTGGCTTCTGTTTGCCATCGCTGCTAGTTCCGCAGACTCCATACTACAGCAGGAGTAGCTGCTCTGCTGCCACTGCGAGGACCGAAAAGTCCACGCCAGCCAGGCTCGCCCCCCCCCCGCGTTCCACAGGCCGGAAGCTGTGCGAGACAGAAGTCCAGACAGAAGTTCTGCCCCTCCCGGAAACGACGTCGCCCGCCATCCAGACCCTGAACAAGCGGAGATCTGGGAAGCCCCAGCTCCATGCTCCAGGAAGGGGGTATACTCTCCCGGCCGTCCCGAGCTCTCGCCGAGCTGGGAAGAAAGGGGGAGCTCCAGAGTGTTCCCCCACCCGTCTGGGGGGATGCTCGGAAGGTCCAATATAAAGAAAAAAAAATTTAAAGGCGAGCCATGCACCCACACACAAGACCTCTGCCTGGAGAGAGTGCAGCCCACCCACAGTTCCTTGCAGCGCTTCCACCATGGTGAGGGAAACACTACAATTGAGGCCATAGTGAAAGGGGGCTGTCTTAAAAAGGAAATATTTGCAGTGTTTCCTGGGAAGTTGGGTGGAGCAACACACTCTCCAGGTGCTGTCCTGAAAGACTATTTGCGAAAAAAAAAGTTAGACTTACCAGTAACGGTATTTCTACAAGTCTTTCAGGACAGCACCGGGAGAGAGCGCAGCTCCACCCACTTCCCAGGAAACACTGCAGTCATTTCTTTAAAGCCTGGACACTTCCACCATGGCCTCAGTCAATATAGAGTACCTCCAGCCATGCTGAAATTATACAAAGCAGAGCATAGCAATAACACCATATTAACATTCATAAACAAGGGAGGGTCATCGGCGCTGTCCTGAAAGACTTGTAGAAATACTGTTACGTCTAACTAAGGTTTTCTCACCTAGTCTTTCCGGACAGCACCTGGAGATACTCCTAGGGTGGGACCACTGCCTGCAGGACCTTACTGCTAAACGACTGCTCTGCTGCTGAGAGCAGGTCCATCCGATAGTGACAAGTGAAGGTGGAATAACTCGTCCATAAGGCCATCTTGCAGATTCGCCCTGGAAAAGCCCCAGCTTGTTCAACCCAGGACGTTGCTACAGCCCAAGTCATCCAAAGCCACCTTCTAATCATGCTTTTAGAAGCTCCATAACCCTTACGAGACCCAGAAAATAAAAACAGAGAATTTGACCTTCGAAATTCTCCACGTACCACCCTGCTCATCTGCCCCCCCAATGTACCTCCCTGCACATCTGCTACACTGCCATACCCCCATGCGCTTCTGTCTCACCGCTGAACCATATTCTCATCTGTCCCAACACTGAACTTATCTGCTCCACCACTGTAACCCACTTTCTCATCTGCCCCACCACTGTACCTCCTGCACATCTGTCCCACCTCAGTTCCCTCTGCTATTCTGCCCCACCACTGTAACCCCCTGCTCATGTGTTTCACCGATGTACCTCCTTTCTCCTCTGCACATCTGCCCCACCTCTATAACCCCCTGCTCCTTTGTCCCACCAATGCACCTCCTTTCACATCTGCCCAACCGCTGTACCCCTCTGCTCTTCTGCCCCAACACTGAACACCCCCCTGCTCATCTTTCCCACCACTGTAACCCCCTTCTCATCTGGCCCAACACTGAAATCGCCCTCCGCTCATCCCTCCCACCACTGTACCTCCTGCACATCTTCCCCACCACTGTTACCCCCCTGCTTATCTGCCCAATCAATGTACCCCTTTTCTCATCTGCCCCACTACGGTACCTCCCTGCACATCTTCTCCACCGCCGTATTCCCCCCCCCCCCCCCATGCTCTCACTACTGAATCACCTTCTCATCTGTCCTAACACTGAACCCATCTGCTCATCTTCCCCACCACTGTAACCCGATTTCTCATCCGCCACATCAATGTACCTCCTGCACATCTCTCACCTCTGTACCCCCCTGTTCTCCTGCCCCACCACTGTAACCCCCTGCTCATCTGTCCCACCGGTACACAACCTTTCATATCTGGCCCAATGCTGATCCCCCCCCCTGCTCATCTGGCCCAATGCTGATCCCCCCCTGCTCATCTGGCCCAATGCTGATCCCCCCCCCCCCCTGCTCATCTGGCCCAATGCTGATTCCCCCCCCCGCTCATCTTTTTCACCACTGTACCTCCCCTGCACATCAGCCCCACCGCTGTACCCTCCTGCTCTTCTTTCCTGCCTCTGAACCCCTCCTGCTCATTTTTCCCCCACCGCTGTATCCTCCTTGCTCATCTGCTCCACCGATGTACCCTCTTCTCATCTAGGATATGCAGAGTGGTGAAAGGAAGCGGAGAGGAGATGCATCTATCTGTCCTGGCACACTCATCCTGCTGATCCACCTCCTGCATCCAGCCCACATGGCTTGTATGTGATGCTACACACAAGCATCTGGAATAGATGCACAATGATGAGCTCAGGTCAGGGGCATTTTCTGAAAGCAGTGGGCCTGTGTGCAAGATCATAAGTTGAGCCCCCCACAGCTGAGAAAAAGTGCAGGGTTCAGTAGTGACGCAAAAGTTCAGGAATAATTTCAAAGTTCCCAAAAGCTCAACAGTAATTCCACAAACCGTCACCTGATTGTGGGTCTCACTCACAGTGAAATCCATTCTGAGATTGGTAGTGCCAACCAAGCGAGTCATCTTACGCCAGCTGGTGTGTGGGGCTAGCAGGACCGCGATTGGCTTTAGCAGTGGCCAATGACAGTCGTCCTCCTGTAAACATGGGCCCCCGCTCCCAGCAGAACTGCACCCAATCTTTTCGCCATCACAAAAGCTGACGATTGCAGCTACAGCAAGGTTAGAGAACCAAACACGTTTTCCCATCTTTTACAATGTGTGGGGGCACAGTGCCTCCCCCCTCAGAGCAGTTGCGGCATGGGGAATTCTGAAATTGGAAAGCATTAGTGTCTCGCCGACACTTCCCTGCGCTGCTCTGATGGGGAGGGAGTGGAGTGCCGCAAAAGAGGCTTTGCGTGCTGGGGGTTACTGCCTACCCATGCGCTAAGGTTTTAATTTTAACCAGAATTTCCCTTTCAGTTTAAGGATGAAAGCAAATGAATATAGTTACGTTTCAGTGAGTCCATAGGCAAGATCCAGCATGTCCATTTCCTCATCAGTGACTGGTTCCAGCTTCTGGAATATGTGATCTTCAAAGATGAGGTGACAAGTAGAGCAGGCCAGCGTCCCCTCGCATGCACCTGTTGAAAACATTTCAGCTATTCAGTAGGGTGCGCATACAGCTAGAGCATAATATTATACAGTCAAATACAAAACCATATTCTTAGGTGGACAAGTGATAAAACCCTACAGAATAAAAGCTTCCCTTTAACTTCAAAAGTGCATTTGAGAGACTTAGAACAGCATGCCATGCAGGATTGGCCCTTTTCAAAATGTCTGTACTACACCTGCAAGACTGAAACCTGTCCTAATAAATTAAAAGCGGATTATTGGCCATTTGAAGAAACTATTTCTTAAAGTCACCATTTAAATACACAAGGTCCAATTGTGGTAATACAAGTTTATTGTCCATGCAGACTCTGTACCTTACCAGAAGGAACCAGTGCAATATGCAGAGTTAGGTCATTCACAAAGTAATGTGAATGTCTGGGGGGGGGGGGGGGGTGGACAGCTATAACCTTCATACTTCTACAGAAAACCAGGAGGGATTGTGAAATGGCCAAAGTTGCGCACCTGCCTTTCACTTTACAAATCTGCCACTTTTCCTGGAGCCCCATTTTGCTTTAAAGCAGAGCTTCACCCAAAAGGGGTATGACAAGGTATGGTATATACGTGGTTACATGTGAGAGGGGAGAAGCGCGCAGCGGGGGAGATGGGACCAGCGCTGTGGCTGGATGTGTAGTGCCCACAGCGCTGGTCAGTGACAGCTACACTCTGCCAATACTTTTAATAGAAACAAAGAATTTTTTTTTTACTGAATTTTCAGTATATTTTAATTTATAGCGCAAAAATTAAAAAACCCAGCGGTGATTAAGTACCACCAAAAGAAAGCTATATTTGTGTAAAAAAAGGACACAAAATTCATTTGGGTTCAGTGTTGCATGACTGAGTAATTGTCATTCAAAGTGTGAGAGCACCGAAAGCTGAAAATTGGTCTGGTTAGGAAGGGGGTTTAAGTGCCCAGTGGTCAAGTGGTTAAAGCAACACTGCTTAACTAAAAGGACAGAGGACCATGCTAGGGGCTTCATGAGTTGACCCCAGACAATGCTCAAATAGCACGGCCTGCCTAAAAAGGTGGGACACATCCAGTAAGTTTTTTGATGCATTTTGCAGAAATGCAGGGAAATTTTTTAACATGGGTTCCTATGGAACATGTTCACATCAATGCATTTTTGGAAAGGGTCGGCGACTTTTTTCATGCAAAATGCAGCGTTTTGCATGTAATAGAAGTCAATGGACCCAAAATGCAGCGTTTTTGCGTTTTATTACACTGTATATAGCTGGTTGCTAAGCAGTGTAAAAAAAAAAAAAACGCAAAGCGCGGCAAGATCGCGTGTCCAAAAACACGGCAAGCACCGCAAAAACGCTCAAAAGCAAAATGCATAGATGTGAATCGAGCCTTAGAGACCCAAATAGGCTGCAGCAAATCTGGCTGGAAGGGGTTTTTAATCTGTTGGCTTGTGTTTCCTGTAAAGAGAAGAACCAAATCATCTTTCATGTTGCTGTCCCCTAAGATGACTGGGGAAACCTGGTTTCTCTATATCTAGGCTAAAAGCATTTAACCCTTGCAACATGGGGTCCTCAATCCAAGGGTATTTATTTATTTCCTGTGCACAGGCATCATTGTAAAAAAAAATTTTTAATAAAACACACACACACACACACACACACACACACACACACACACGAGAAAATTGTAAAGTGACCCTTTATTCCTGAACTCCAACCTACAAAGAACACACTAGCACAAGGAGGACCAGGCAGAAGAATACACAGCAGGTATAATCAAAGGAATTAGCTTGTCACCCACTATAAAATTGAGTTTTAGAACAGCTGAACAATGAAATACAGAATAGATTAAACTAGACCGATTAATTTGCACAGCCAATCAATAGAGAATTGCACAATTTGGTTACACTGCAGTTATATAAAAAGTATGTAGAGAGGGAAGGCAAAAACATATTTACACTGGATTTCCAGGAAACAATCACCCCACTGATTAGCAAGTCAGACCCAGCACTACAAGTGATACTCCCATGCTGCTATCATTTACAATGCTTGGCAAATCAAGCTCTGCCCAAGCAGGAATGACGACACTTCCAGTACAACTGTAATACAAGATTGTTCCCAAGGGTGGTGCGGAAAAGAAATAAGTAATCAGAGATTCTTCTAACAGTAAAATTTGCCTTTTTTCTGACCACTTAACAGTCTCAGTGAAATGGCAGTTGGCACAATCTAGCTATAAAGCTTGGATAAAACCAGGCCCAATACCAAAGCAAAACTAAAATCAGAGAAGAGCACAAACTTAGCAGTCTCTCTAAAAAGGACTAGAAAGCATCTTATTATATTTGTTCCCAAGCCTAGTTTAAAGCAGAATCCACTTGATTAAAAGAAAGCACTGGTACTCTTAATTTATTGAGACGTCATGAATAACAGCTGTAAAATAGCCAATTCAGCTGCCAGGCCTTAAAGTGGATGTAAACCCTCACATATACCCAGTGAAGTGAAGAGCCTCAGATGATACAAATCTCACTGCACAAGTCTTATATCTGTTGTCTTCATCTGTATATATCCTTTAGAAAGTGTTATTCGAGTTATAAGATTTTCTCTTTCTGGTTAAGACTACAGAGAAGCCTGGGCATACAGCCAAGACAGCCGATTGGAGGAAAGGCACACACCCCCTCTCCTCATAGGTAGAGACTTTCAGCTTCATTCATTTTATAGTTCAGGGCTAATCTTTGTATAGCATCCTCCCTGCTTTTATCATATGTGACTGAGAACTTGTCAGGAGTCAGACTGATAACAGAAGGGGCAGGAGACAGCTACGGGACACAGTGCTTTGAAGATGAAAAAACACTGCAGATATATGTGCCCAGCTCAAATTTCATGAATCGGGTTAATCTGGGGCGCGCATCGCGGCAATCGTTGTTGCGGTGTGTCAGTCTGACACACCGCAACTACGATCTCGGTAAAGTCTTCGACGGAGACCCTTTACCACGTGACCAGCCGTGTCCAATCACGGCTGATCACAGTGTAAATAGGAAGAGCAGTTGATCGTTTTTTCCTCACTCGCGTCTGTCAAACACGAGTAGAGGAGAGCCGATCGGCTGCTCTCCTGACAGGGGGGGGGTGGGGTCTGTGCCGACTGATAGTACTGTAGTGGACTGTAGTGTTTCTGCAAAACTGAAAAACGCACCAATATATGCATAGGGTGTAAACCAGGCCTAAAAAGTAGAACTGCAAAATAAAATGCCCAGCAGAAATAAAAATAAAAAATAGCAGCCTTTTCGGGGTGCCATTGTAAGTGACGGGGATCGCACGGGTGTCCCGCGATTTGCCGCCATTTTGAATCGCAGTGCATCGTCACAAGATGTGAACGGAGCGTCAAGGTTTTTTTTTACCTTAATCTTTTATTATTTGAATGCAGAGAATGCATTAAGTGCAGCCCCCCCCCCCCCCCCATTTACTCTGAGCCCAATCTCAATCCAGCACTGCACAATAGCAGTGGCTCTCTGACCTCTCCCTTCTCATAGGATCTGAGACAGCAGCAGGAGCCACAGGCTCAATCACAGCCAGTGAGGGAGCAGCAAGGGCAGGGCCAAGTTGCCAGGCCGCTGGTGAGAACTCTTGTAGGCCGTTTGTTCTTGCTGCTCTCAGGTAACTGCCTGCCGGTATGAGATACGAGCAGACTGTTATGTTGAGAGTCTGCAAGAGCCCGAGGTTGCATCCACAATCTGCAATGCTCTGCAGGCTCCTTAAAAAATATAAATGCTTTTACTTTAAAGTCACGGAATTTAAATGGTTTAAAAGGCTCTTTGGTTAAAAGCATGCAAAGAGGTCCAATTTTGGAAAACCAGGCAAGAGTACTGGTCTAGCTCTGGTAAATGTGCTAAACAAATCTATAAACTAACAAACTGTTAAGGTTTTCTCCAAAAATACACTCAGGGCAGCCACTTGCACCTTAAAGTGGATGTAAACCCTTACATATACCCAGTGAAGTGAACAGCCTCATAGTTACATAGTAGGCGAGGTTGAAAAAAGACACAAGTCCAACCTATGTGTGTGATTATATGTCAGTATTACATTGAATATCCCTGTATGTTGTGGTCGTTCAGGTGCTTATCTATCCTTGCCACTCTTATGCGGCGTACACACGGTCGGAAATTCCGATGAAAACTGTCCGATGGGAGCGTTTCATCGGATTTTCCAACCGTGTGTATGCCCAACGGTCTTTTTCTGTCGGAATTTCCGACAGACTTTGGATTGAGAACCTGTTCTCAATTTTTCCGATCGTGTGTATGCATTTCCGACACGCAAAATTCCGACGCATGCTCGGAAACAATTCGACACATGCGCAGAAGCATTAAACTTCCCTTTTATAGTGCTGTCGAACGTGTTTTATGCCGCTGTGTTATTGACCGTCGGAATTGTGTGATCGTGTGTAGGCAACACAGCTTGAGCGGAGTTCCGTTGGAAAAAACGTTTTTTCCAACGAGAATTCTGATCGTGTGTACGCGGCATTACAGTAAAGAACCCTCTACGTAGTTTAAGGTTAAATCTCATTTCTAATTTTAATGAGCGGCCACGTGTCTTATTACAAATACGGCCACGTATTTGTAAATTGAAATCATATCCCCTCTCAAGCATCTCTTCTCCAGAGAGAATAAGTTCAGTGCTCGCAACCTTTCCTCATAACTACCGTATTTATCGGCATATAACACGCACCCCAAGTTTAGGAGGGCATTTTAAAAAGGAAAAAAAAAGTTTTAGGAGGGAAGTTTAGGGAAAAAAAAAAAAAACTTACATTTAAGCGTTGTTTGCAGCCATGCCCAGCGTCATTGCAGCCATGCCCAGCGTCATTTGAAGTCCGGTCTGGGTTTAAATTTCCCGCCGCCGAGACTCTGTCGCGCGCGCCGCCGAGACTCTGTCGCGCGCGCCGCCGAAAAAGACCGAAGGCGGGCGAAAAAGACCGAAGCACTCCCGGAAAAGGCCGAGCCGACTGTTCAGCTCCGCTCGCGGTCCCGCCTCCCTGCTGTTTCCGGAGCGAGCGCAGGGAGGCGGGACTACGAGCAGAGCCGAACAGTCTGCTCGGTCTATTCCGGCGCGGCTTCGGGGTTTTTTCGGCCGCAATTCGGTCTTTTTCGGCAGCGCTCGCTATTTTTTACTTTTTTTTTTTGGGTATCGGCATATAACACGCACCCCCGATTTTTAGGGGGAAAAAGTGCGTGTTATACGCCGATAAATACGGTAATATCCTCCAGACCCTTTCCATAGCTTTATTGCCCTTCTCTGTACTCGCTCCATTTCCAGTACATCCTTCCTGAGGACTGGTGCCCAGAACTAGACAGCATACTCCAGGTAAGGCCAGACCAAAGTCTTGTAGAGCGGGAAAATTGTCGCTTTATCTCTGGAATTTATGCCAGTATTCTGTTTGCCTTGTTAGCAACAGCTTGGAATTGCATGCCATTGCTGAGCCTGTCATCTACTAGGACCCCCAGGTCCTTTTCCATCCTAGATTCTCCCAGAGGTTCTCCCCCCGTGAGTAGATTCATATTTTTGCCACCCAAATGCATTATTTAAAAAAAATAAAAAAAAAAATCCACATTAAACCTCATTTGCCATGTAGTTGCCCACCCCATTAATTTGTCCAGATCTTCTTGCAAGGTTTCCACATCCAGCAGAGAAGTTATTGTCCTGCTTAGTATCGTCCGCAAATACAGAGATTGAACTTGTTTATTACATCCTCCAGGTCGTTTATGAACAAATTAAATAGGAATGGTCCCAGCACAGAACCCTGGGGGACCCCACTTTCCACCCCTGACCATGCCGAGTACTCCCCATTTATCACTACCCTCTGAACTCGCCCTCGTAGCCAGGTTTCAATCTATGTACTCACCCTATGGTCCATGCCAACAAACCTTACTTTGTACAGTAAATGTTTATGGGGGGGTACGTGTTAAATGCTTTTGCAATATCCAGATACACCATGTCTACTAGAGGTGCGCATCTTCACTGGCCTCACGATTCGATTACGATTATCATGTCAACGATTTGATAATGCATCACGATTGCTGCGCGTGGTATTCATTAAAAAAATAAATAAAATCAAGCAGTCGAGAGAACTTCATTTTCTTATTTCTTATTTTAGACAACACTCCCTGCATGGAGCAAAGTCTAAACTCCGCAGACAACAACTTAGAGGAGTTCCAGGCTCCCCCCCCCCCAAAAAAAAAATACTAGAGGAGATGGTCAGAGACTGCAGACATGATACAGGAGGAGATGGTCAGAGACTGCAGACATGATACAGGAGGAGATGGTCAGAGACTGCAGACATGATACAGGAGGAGAGGGTCAGAGACTGCAGACATGATGCACCAAGTAGCCAGCACTAGGTTCTAATGCGCTGCTGCTGTCATGGAGACAGAGACCAGCGCTGCCAGGAAAGCAACCCTGGTTGTTCCCCCATCCGCCTGGAATGTGTAGATGGGGGAATTGGATCATATTTTTTTTTCCAGTGTAAATGATCAAACGAAAAAAAAAAGCGATCAATATATGGGATGCATAAGTAGCTTAGCGCTAACCGGATCTTGGAATAACATAGTGGGGGAGAGAGACAGATAGGGAAAGAAAGGGACAGTTCAGTGATCAATATGTAATGCAAAATGCAGTGCTCACTCATTCAGGGACGAGGCAGGAAGTTCACACAGCTTGGAATGTGTAGCTGCTGACTGCTCTTCATATCTCCCGTGCACACCCCCTCTCTCCCTCCTTCACAGCTGTACCTTGGGATAGGAGAGAGAGTGTGCGGGCCGGTGTTCTATCACGAAGTGTCCGGCTGTTACTAGGTGTCCGAAGTGTACTGCGCATGCGCAGCGCATGCGCAGCATGGAGAAGGAAGATTTTCGGGAATTGTCGGAAGATGAACGGCGCCTTGCGCCGTGAGTCGAGGTGAAGCCCCCACCATCCAAGCGGACATAAGGTTAGTCAAAGTTAGAGGGCCCCTCGCGGTCTCGCTTCGCTCGCCACGCTTCGGGCACGGCCTCGCTGCGCTCGGCTCTTTTGTATTCTAACTCTATGTCCTCTTGGATGGTGGGGCTTAAAAGTGGACTCACGGCGCAGGCGCCATTCATCCGCGGCAATTTTCGGAATCAGGGTGTCGTGTACTGCGCATGCGCAGTACACAGCGGACACTTCGTGATGGGGGACGGCTAATGATACAACACCGGGCAGACACAGGGGAGGAGGAGGAGCTGTATGCCATACATCGTTCATCTCCTGTCCGTTGCTGGGAGGAGGGGGGGGGGGGGTGAACTTTGCTAGCCTGTGTGAGACGAGTGTCAGAGACACTTCGCTCAGCTGCTGCAGACCCTAAATGTACACACCTACGGACAGGAGAATTGGTCTGTTTCCTCAAACTGGCACTGCATGGACTTCGGCAACCCTGATTGTTCCGCCACTCCCACGGATGTGATGACAGCTACAGTGATCTGTCTCACAGCTTCGTGGGGCTCTGCGCCCGCCCATCGGTGAGGTGAGAGGGGTGTCCAGTGTCCACATCTACAAATCCCGAGGAGGGGGGAGAGCCTGGGTGGGGGCAGCATGCTGAGGCTACATCACCCATTGATGGGAAAAGGCTCAGCCAGCCGATCAGTGGATTGTCATCACTAGCAAAGACGCTGCTGTGCGGGGAGGGGGGAGGAGCCGGAATGACGTCATACATAAATCGATTTTGCTGGCTTACCGCATCAATGCCGAATTGGGAAGGGCAGAACCGCGATGCAGCGATCATTTTCAACACCCCTAATGTCTACGGGCCTTCCTTTAATCTAGATGGCAATTCACCTCCTCATAGAAGGTTAATAGATTTGTTGTTTGGAAAAAAAAATGGATTATTTCATGAATCCATCCCGATTACTGCTAATGATACAGTTTTCTTTACTAAAATCTTGTAGATAGTCCTTTATCCCCTCCAAGAGCTTGCATACTATTGATGTTAGGCTAACTGGTCTGCAATTCCCAGGGATGCATTTTGGCCCTTTAAATATTGGTGCTACATTGGCTTTTCCGCAATAAGCTGGTACCATTCCCATTAGTAGACCGTTAGTAAAAATTAGGAACAATGGTCTGGCAATTACTTAACCGAGTTCCCTAAGGACCCTCAGGACTTATTAATGTTACGTTTTCAAAGTCTCTCTAATTCTGTCCTCTGTTAGTCATAGGGTTGCTTCCTGTAATGTGTCATGAGGATAAAACACTGCACTTTTGGTTACTGAAACTTAGATCATACACAAGGATTTAACAAATCTCCCTACATAACTTTTACATTATATCTCCAGATTTATATACTGTTTATAAAGTGCACATTGTGTTGGGATTTTCTCTTCCTGGTTAACACTGCAGAGGAGCCTGGGCATACAGCCAAGACAGCTGATTGGAGAAAAGGAACACACATCCCCTCCTCATTAGGTAGAGACTTTCAGCTTTGTTCATTTAATCATTCAGGGCTCTGCTAACCCATTTATAGCATTCTCCCCAACACAAATCTCTGGCTGCTTTTATCATATGCGACAGAGAACTTGTCGGGCTGATAACAGAAGAACGGAGCAGGAGAAAGCTACGGACATAGTGCTTTAAAGAGAGATAACAAAACACTGTAGATACATGTGCCCAGCTCAAATTTCATGAATCAGGTTTACATCCACTTTAAGCCTCGTTCCCTCCCCGATGTCATGTGACTCGTTAGTGTTACAAGGTCTCAGGTGTGAATGGGGAGCAGGTGTGTTAAATTTGGTGTCATCGCTCTCACTCTCTTATACTGGCAACTGGAAAGTTCAACATGGCACCTCATGGCAAAGAACCCTGAGGATCTGAAAAAAAGAATTGTTGCTCATAAAAGATGGCCTAGGCCAGTGATGGTGAACCTTGGCACCCCCAGATGTTTTGGAACTTAATTTCCCACGATGCTCTGGCACTCTGCAGTGTAGTGGAGCATCATGGGAAATGTAGTTCCAAAACATCTGGTGTGCCAAGGTTCGCCATCACTGGCCTAGGCTATAAGAAGAATGCCAAGACCCTGAAACTGAGTTGCAGCATGTTGGCCAAGACCATACAGCGGTTTAACAGGACAGGTTCCACTCAGAACAGGCTTCGCCATGGTCGACCAAAGAAGTTGAGTGCACATGCTCAGTGCCATCCAGGAGGTTGTCTTTTTTTTTTTTTTTTTTAATCTTTTTATTAAGTTTTTAAACAAGACATACAACAGTGGATATGTCCATCCAGGACAGTATCCAAACCTAGGCCAAGTGGCCTACCTATCTAACAATAGTCTGCTATCTAATCCCCCCCACCCCCCTCCCTTCCCACCCCTACCAGTCACATCCCGATATTCTGAGGGATCCATCGTTTCCTTTTACTAGTGTATGCGTGGTGCTGTTATGAACAGTCTACGGTACCATACCTAACAGGAATTACCCCTTCGCGTACCATACGTTAAGTATTACGTTACATATTATGGTGAATCCATCTGAATCCATCTATTATGATGAGCCCAGTGCCCGTCAGCCTCCCGTCCCCCCCTCACCCCACGGTGGTGCTGGAGTTAAACCATGAGTGCCATATTTTTTCGAATTTGTTATCCAGAGGTTGTCTTTGGGATATAGACATATGAGTGCTGCCAGCATTGCTGCAGAGGTTGAAGGGGGGGGGCAGCCTGTCAGTGCTTAGACCATACGCCGCACACTGCATCAAATTGATATGCATGGCTGTTGTCCCAGAAGGAAGTCTCTTCTAAAGATGAGGCACAAGAAAGTCCGCAAACAGTTTGCTGAAGACAAGCAGACTAAGGACATGGATTACTGAAACCCATGTCCTATGGTCCAATGGAGACAAACTTATTTGGTTCAGATTGTGTCAAGCGTGTGTGGCGGCAATTAGGTGAGGAGTACAAAGACAAGTATGTCTTGCCTACAGACAAGCATGGTGGTGGGAGTGTCATGGTCTGGGGAGCTAGTTCATTGAGGGAACCATGAATGCCAATATGTACTGTGACATACTGAAACAGGAGCATGATCCCCTCCCTTCAGAGACTGGGCCGCAGGGCAGTAGTCTAATATGATAACGACCCCAAAACACACCTCAAAGACGACCACTGACTTGCTAAAGAAGCTGAAGGCAAAGGTGATGGACTGGCCAAGCATGTCTCCAGACCTAAACCCTATTGAGAATCTGTGGGACATCCTCAAATGGAAGGTGGAGGAGTGAAAGGTCTCCAACATCCACCAGCTCCATGATGTCCTCATGAAGGAGTGGAAAAGAGGACTCCAGTGGCAACCTGTGAAGCTCTGGTGAGCTCCATGCCCAAGAGGGTTAAAAGGGAGTGCTGGAAAATAATGGTGGCCACACAAAATATTGCCACTTTGTGCCCAATTTGGACATTTTTCACTTAGGGATGTACTCACTTTTGTTGCCAGCGGTTTAGACATTAATGGCTGTGTGTCAAGTTATTTTGAGTGGACAGCAAGTTTACACTGTTATACAAGCTGTACACTCACTACTTTACATTGTAGCAAAGTGTAAATATCTTCAGTGCTGTCACAAAAAATATGTACAAAAATGTGAGGGTGTACTCATTTTTGGGAGATACTGTAACTAAGCATCCAGACAGGCTTCAGACCACTATGGGAAATGCAAAGCATATAAATGACCCCATAAACATGGGAGCCATGTTAAAAAGGGAAGGGCCAGCCAGGAATTATTTTTTTTTTTTTTAAAAAGTCAGCAGCTACAAACACTGTAGCTGCTGACTTCTAATAAGCAGCGCTTTGTGAATGGGGTGCGCTGTGTTGTGGAACACACACAGTTCCCATAACACACCGCGCCCCATTCACTAGAAGACGACGGGAGAAGCAGAAGACTGAAGAACACCGCGGATTAGGAAGAGGCAGATTAGGACGATCTGCCTAGCAAACAGACATTTCTGGTAAGTTAAAAAAAATATTTTTATTTTTTATTTTTTTCCCTTTCAAATTTTTATTAACATTTTTATGCATTTTTTTTTAGGGTGGCCCTCCACTCTGCTTTCCTAGGGATCACTGGTGTCAGGTGCGTCTGTCACCACCACCGCTGATGCTCCTTCCAAACTGTTCATAGAACCAGAACCATGCACATAAAGAGCTCAAGCAAACTGTGGAGAGGGTAGAGACAGACACAAAGACAGAAAGTGCCCGAGGCATGTTGAGGCCACCTGCTCTCTGTGGGAGTGTGATGTGGCCAAATTTCTAAAGGGTGGCAAGATGACTTGGGTAGTGCAGGCTCTCACCAAGCACAGGCGAGCAGAGAAGGCCTTGAGAATGTGTTTGGAGAGTCTGAAGCAGATACAGGAACTGCCATGCGCACGGCCTCTAGCTGGAGGCTCCAGGCAAACTGATCGCGCAAAAGAAATAAAAAAAAGAAGTGTAGTACAGCACCTGAGAAAGCAAAGTCTTCCCCCCACATTTCCTGTGTAGTGGTGCTTCTACCATGCTGGAGGCAACACAAACTGATAAGCTATATGGAAGATCCTCCTTTTAAAAGAAAACATCTTCAGTGTTTCCTGTGAATTGTGGGTGAAGATACACTCTCAGGTGCTCTGCTGAAAGACAATTAGAGAAAACACGTTTGTAGCTGCAGTTTGGATGCTGTTCATTGCAACACTGCCATCTAGTGTTACTGCTGCAGAATTCGGTACGTTTGAAAAATCTTCATATGGCATTTTACCTGGTCATATACAGGTAGTCTATAGTAAAAAATAAAAATAAAAATGTCATTGGATTTCTCCATCCACACAAATGAGGTGGATGGAGAAATAGACCCAATGCCAGGCGTTCGGACAGTGGCTCCCACTCCTGTCAGAATACACTGATCAGTGGCTACAGCCACTAATTGACAAACCTTTTCCATCACATCCATTTTTCAACAGAAGTCAACCATAAAATCCACTTCCGTCTAGCAGGGATGGCCACACACTGTTTAAAGAATGGTGTTATCCCCGGCACCAGCCGAATTTCAGTCTAAGGCCAGCTTAAATTAGAACTATAGGCAAAACTCCCCCTTCAGTCTCGAAGCATCTCAAAGGCTTGGCTCACATTATTGCGTGTTGGGAATGCGCACAAAATTGTGTGCATTCCTGACATGCAGACAAATGCACTGCTCTTTAGCAGATGCACAGGGGTGCGATTAATTCTTAATAGTACCCCTACGCATTGGCAAAAGCAGTGTGATTTGAAAAGGGTCAGGGACTTTTCCCTGTGTTTCTGCAGGTAGTGAATCCCATTGAAATCATGCAGCTGCACAGAAGTGAACCAAGGACTTGTTCACACGTGAGGTTGGCAGACAGTGTCCATGTGGGTAAGCCATTTATACCACCCTCGAGTACTTCCCCCTTAGCTGCAGAGGCAGCAGCCAGGGGTGGCAGGAAGTATACACCAAGGTGAACAGGGCTGTTCTGCAACAGCTCCACAACTGCATTGCACAAGGCACTGGCACAGTGATGTTGCATTTAGGGGGTCAAAACACACAGTGAGGAGGCAACATATTGCCCCTTCATCGCCTGTCAAACACCTCTGAAAAAGTGGTCCGAGTTCTGACCATACAGGATTAGGGGACAGAATTAAAAGTAACATGCAAGCCTATCCCCTGTCCTAGCTACATGATAATTAGGGTTGTCCCGATACCGATACTAGTATCGGGACAGATACCAAGTATTTGTGTGAGTACTTGTACTTTCACAAATGCTCCCGATGCCAGATCCGATACCCGGGAAAGCAACCCGGCACAACCGGAAGTCAGCGAGCAGAACAGCGCAAGTGACACTGGGTCGACGTCGGCGGTTGGACATTCCGATGCCCATCTTGGCACACCCTGCACTCGGCCGCAGTAAGCCAGCAGCTGACATCTTTACACCCAGCCCATATAGTTCAGGCTGGGTGTAACAAGATGGACCCTGCTGCTTTTATGTGGCCGAGTGCAAGGAGTACCATGAGGGGCCGTCGCAGGCAGTCCATCAGTGCTCAGAAAATGCCACCTATCAGTGCCCAATGTCCATAATTGCCACTCTTCAGTGCCAGCCACCTGTCAGTACCCGCCATCAGTGCCCACCATCTGTCCGTGCTCATCAGTGCCACCTAATCTGCATTGTGCTTTGAAAACTGTCACATGACAATTAAAAAAAAAAAAAAAAAAAAAAGAAAAGTATCGGTATCGGCGAGTACTTGGAAAAAAAAAAAAAAAAAAAAAAAAGCATCGGTACTTGTACTCGGTCTTAAAAAAGTGGTATCGTGACAACCCTTAATGATAATGCTTTATATAGGTGAGAGCCCAGAGAAGAGTTTTCTATGGGAAAGGTGAGAATTGCATCAATTCTTTACTGTTAACACCAACTGAACTGTTAAAAAGGGTCTCACCACTTTCGTGGGAAAAAATAGCAAATAAAATAGCTGCGCCCCCCCCCCCCCCCCCCCCCCCCCCCCCCCCCCCCCCCCCCCAAGATATGCAATTTCCTGCTTGTGCAATTGGCTCACTGATTTTGCCAGAAGTCTGCTCTAAGATACAAGTCAGATTTCAGACAACCCCTGCAAACAAAAATTTTATTTTTGGCAAGATACTCCCAATAGGAATTCACATCTAAAAAAAAAAGGGATGCAGACCCTGCAATTTTCCCCAGAGCCCTGCTGGTACACAGCTGATTGATAATTATTAACCAAAAATATGTAGAATACGTAT
>CM053027.1:531160584-531180236 GCA_028564925.1 Lithobates sylvaticus | reverse complement strand
TTTCAGCCTTTTTTTTTTTTTTATTTAGCAGAAAAAAAAATAAAAAAAAAAATAAAAAAAATATAAATAAAATAAATAAATAAAAACGCAGAGGTGATCAAATACCACCAAAAGAAAGCTATTTGTGGGAAAAAAATGATTAAAATTTAGTTTGGGTACAGTGCAGTATGACCGCACAATTGTCATTCTAAAGGCCTATACACACACTATCTGACTTTTTGACAACCAACATGCAAATTACTGTTTTGGACCAACATCCGACCGTGTGTACGCTCCATCGGACCAACTTTCTCCAGGTTTCATCGGACTTTTGTTGGCTGTGCGAACGGACCAACTTTCTGCCAACAAAAGTCCGATGGACCAAAGTCCGACCGCGTGTACACAAAACCAACGGACTTTTTGTACAAACCAATGCAAAAGATCAGACAACAATACAGAAGTTGACCAAAGGTGGCGGTAAAGAGCAAAAAAACTGTCACATGACATTAAAAAAAAAGTAAGTATCGGTATCGGCACTTGTACTCAGTTTTAAAAAAGTGGTATTGTGACAACCCTTAATGATGATGCTTTATATAGGTGAGAGCCCAGAGAAGATTTTTCTATGGGAAAGGTGAGAATTTCATTGATGCTTTACTGTCAACACCAACTGAACTGTTAAAAAGGGTCTCACCACTTTCGTGGGAAAAAATAGCAAATAAATTATAGCTGCGCTGCGCCCCCCCCCCCCCCCCCAAGATATGCAATTTCCTGTTTGTGCAATTGGCTCACTGATTTTCCCAGAAGTCTGCTCTAAGATACAAGTCAGATTTCAGACAACCCCTGCAAACAAAAATGTAATTTTTGGCAAGATACTCCCAATAGGAATTCACATCTAAAAAAAAAGGGATGCAGACCCTGCAATTTTTTTCCCCAGAGCCCTGCTGGTGCACAGCCGATTGATAATTATAAAAAAACACTCCCATTAGATTCACTCTTCCACATGGACACAGACAAACACATGGGAAAAAAGAAGAAAGAAGAAAGAAGAAAAGCAATCTGTAACAAAGGCTTTTAAAAATCCTTCCAATGTACATAGATCACCCAGAGGGGAGTGCTTTTTGTTTGTTTTCTCTTACAAGTGGAGTTACACTTTAATGTACCTTTAACCGCTTCCCGACTGGCGCACGACGATGTACGTCGGCAGAATGGCACGGACAGGCATAAGGGCGTACAGGTACGTCCCTTTGAATTTGCCACCATGCCATCACGTGCGCGCCGCTGGCAGCGCGCACGCGCCAGTCGGGACCACCGTGAGTCCGATTGCGGGTCCCACGGTCTCGATCGCCGTTGGATACCCGCAATTGTCTCACGGGGAGGAAGAAGGGGGAGATGCTGATGTAAACAGCATCTCCCCGTTCTGCCTAGCAACAAGTGACACTGATCTCTGCTCCCTGTGATTGGAGCAGAGATCAGTGATCAGTAAAACACAGCCACACCACCCACAGTTAGCAACACGCCCCTAGGACACACTTAACCCCTACACTGCCAGTGTCATTTGCACAGGAATCCATGCATTTGTATAGCACTGATTGCTGTATAAATGACAATGGTCCAAAAAATGTCAGATGTGTCCGCCATAATTTAAAAAAAAAAAAAAAACACACGCTGATCGCCGCCATTACTAGCAAATAAAAAAAAATAGTAATAAAAATGCCATTAACTATCCCCTATTTTGTAAACGCTATAACTTTTGCACAAACCAATCAATAATCACCTATTGCCATTTTTTTTACCAAAAATATGTAGAATACGTATTGGCCTAAACTGAGGGGAAAAAAAAAAAAAAAAAAAAAAAATTATATATTTGTTGGGGATATTTATTATAGCAAAATAAAAAAAAAAAAATTAAAAAAATAAAGTTTTCTAAATTGTCGCTCTTTTTTGGTTTACAGCGCAAATAATAAAAAAAAAAAAAAAAAAAAAAAACGCAGGGGTGATCAAATAACACCAAAAGAAAGCTCTATTTGTGGGGAAAAAAAACACGTCAATTTTGTTTGAGAGCCACGTCGTGCAATTGTCAGTTAAAGCGACGTAGTGCGGAATCGTAAAAAGTGCTCTGGTCTTAAGACAGCAAAATGGTCCGGTCTGAAATTGGTTAAGTTAACATTTGCATATAGGTTCATTTTAAATACAAACTCCGAACCCAAGGAGCAAATACCTCTGGGACCTATAGATAAGTTAAGTGTCCGACTAAAAGAGCACACATACTTACCAAAACCATCAACGTCTAAGTTTTTTTCAACAACAAGATCCAGAAGCGACTCCCCAACTTTCCCCTCCGCTACAATTGTGCCTCCATCCCGATTGATAAACTTCACTGTGACCTTTCCGTCTGAGCTGCAGAAAAATAAGAAGAAAATAAACAACAACAACTATTTTGGGGTTTAAAATATATTAACTTGGCTTCTTTTGACACAAGTTTATAAAGACATATTCATAAGGATAAATGATTCCAGCACACATGTTACTACGTTTACATTAAGATGAAGCACATCACTGCGGCCAGAGTGTGCATAGGAAAACTGTACCAGGTAGATTGTGTTAGCCATGGCTGGGTGCCGCAGAGCCTGTGTAAATTATGCCACTCACACCAAAGTTATAAAAAGTGTGTGTGTGTTGTACCTTGGAAAGTATCGCAGATTCTGTTAAAGAGGAGGGCCCATAAAAAAAAATTTTTTTAAAAGTCAGCAGCTACAAATACTGCAGCTGCTGACTTAAGAATCGGACACTTACCTGTCCCAGGGTCCAGCGATGCGGGGGGGGGGGAACGATGCCCCCCCCGCGTTCCCCGCTCTGCTCGCGGCATCCTTACTGTGGGCATCCGGCTGTGGCTTCACAGCCGGCACCCACTGCGCATGGGCGAGCGGCGCCGCAGATCGTGATACGCCGCACAGTCATCTGGGACCTGTCACGTGTCCCAGATGACTGCCTGCCGAGGGGGAAGTGACGATTCTAACCCGGGCTGAGGAAGAGGCAGATTTCGTGGGACCACCTAGCAACAGGGAGAAATAAGTGAATTTTTTTTTTTTTTTTGTCACATTTAATGTCAATTCAAATACGGTTGTCATTTTGGTGGAAACACCACTTTAAGAAAAAATAAAAGAAAAAAGAAAGTCTGCTGGGTGAACAAAGAAAAAAAAATACAAAAAAAAAAAGAAGGGGAAGGAGGAAGAAGGAAAACTAACCTTGTGTAGCCAGCCTTCGGGTGCATCATGGGCACATTCTGAAGTTCCCTACCCTCACACAGTGCCCCCACCATCCTTATTAAACTCAGCATGGCTATGCGTGGCTCCACAGAAAGCCACGTCATCCACTGAACGTAAGAATACAAACTTGAATATATGTCTGGTTGCTGTGGGGCACTACGGCACTACAGATTTTTTTCCAGATACAAAGATGCTAATTTTAGTGAAGTATTTCAATTCTGACAAGGTTTCTTTTAGAAGCACAAATCCAGCTTGGACAGAAAAAAAAATAAAAAAAATAAAAAAAACACCCACCTGTGACCAGAACAAAGACACCTGGAAAAAAAAGGTAAGTATTTGAGACTTGGGGTCCTGCAACTGGAGATGAACTTTACCTAAAGTCAATAATTTTAACCACTTCCCGACCAGCTCATACACATTTACGGTCATACCTGTACGGCGGCCTCTTTAAGAGCCATAGCAGGCGCTGACACTGCGCGGCGGGGGACCCGAGGCGCATGGACGGCTGCCGCCATGCCCCCTGGGCCATGCGTAATCATGGGCACGAGAGGCAGAACGGGGATTTGTGTGTGCAAATTGTTTTTAATGGTGCTAGTTCATATCTGTATGGTGTGTCGGCCCAAAAAGGTTTTTGATGCGTGGACACACGCGAAAAGGATCTACGATGGCAATATCGGTGCTTATCAAAGTTGACAACGTATGTGGCCAGTGCAATTAAAAACACAATTGCATAGCTGTAAAAGGCCAGCCTAAAAAGGAGGAAATAAAAAAAATAAAACACCACACACGAGCACAAAGTTATCATTACTGTAATGCAAAGGAGGAAATTTCCTGTTATGGGCCAAAATGTAAACAATGAACAGATTTCATGACTATGGAAGCAGAAAAAGCCTTTATGCCTTGTGTATAAATTTACAATGTACTTGTACTAAAACGGTTTATGGTAAGAAGAATAGAAAAAAAATAAAAAAGGAAAAACAAACAACTGATGATCACAATGTGGCAGAGTCACGGTATCAGAGTTCACACTACAGAGTGCGCTCTTATCTGCACAGCCAGTGTGGGAGGAACACTCAGCCCTGCCGTCAGTAAACCTTCGGGCCCTGAGCTCAGCTTGTGTTATCTAAATAAGGCGCCCATGTTCTTTACATACAGCACAATCTTGCTGGCAGAAGATCCAGTGCAAGAAGTGGTCCATTTTAACTCATATGCACATGGGTGAGCAAAGCTAACATGTCTAGTGTTGAAGACATACATTCACCAGCCACTTTATTATTAGGTACAGACAGGTATAGTCAATCACATGGCAGCAACTCAATGCATTTAGGCATCTAGACGTGGTGAAGACGACTTCAAACCTAACATCAGAATGGGGAAGAAAGGGGATTTAAGTGACTTTGAACATGGCATGGTGGTTGGTGCCAGACAGGCTGGTCCGAGCATTTCAAAAAGGCTGTTCTACATGGATTTCACTCACAACCATCTCTCGGGTTTACAGAGAATGGTCTAAGAGAGAGGAATTATCCAGCGAGTGGAAGTTGTGTGGACGGAAATGTCTTGTTGATGGCAGAGGAAAATGGGTAGACTGGTTTGAGATGATAGAAAGGCAATAGCAAGTCAAATAACCACTCGTTACAACCAATGTATGCAGAATACCATCTCTGAATGCACAACGCAGCAAACCTTGAAACAGATGGGCTACAGCAGCTGAAAACCACACCGGGGTGCCACTCCTGTCAGCTTAAAAAAAAAAAAAAAAACACACAACAACACACACAGGTTAGAATTTCACAGGATTACCAAAATTGGACAAAGGATGCCTGGTCTCAGTAGAGACATTTAGATGGTCGGGTCAGAATTTGGCATAAACATAAAAGCATGGATCCATCCTGCCTTGTATCAACAGTTCAGGCTGGTGTAATGGTGTGGAGGATATTTTCTTGGCACACTTCGAGCCCTTAGTACCAATTGAGCATTGTTTAAACGTCACAGCCTACCTGAGTATTGTTGCTGACCATGCCCCAATAAGCCTATATTGATTGGTTTGCGTAAAAGTTATAGCGTCTACAAAATAAGGGAAAGATTTAGGACTTTGTTTTTTTTTATTGTTTTTACTAGTAATGGCGGGGGATGAGCGATTTTTAGCGGGACTGCGACATTGCAGTGGACAGATCTGACCCTAAGTGACCCATTTTGCGGACCAGCGACCAATACAGTGACAGTAAAAATAGGATTTTTATTACAGCTTACCTGTAAAATCCTTTTCTTGGAGTACATCATGAGCCATCGATTGGTCTATTAGTAATAGATCGTCTGGGTACGCCAAGACTTTTATGCCCTGTGCCCTTAACCCGGCTAGAGGTGGTGCCAGCACTTTTGCACTCGGGGTGCTGTAGCTGGCCCGAAGGGCAAGGCTACAAACTGAAATGCTGTTCTACTTCGAACCGCAAAGACCTTTGGTGAGCAGAAAATGTAGGGACATGCAGATATGCATCCCTGATGTCGATAAAAGACAGTTATCCTCCTTGTATGATAGAAACTACTGACCTGATCGACTCCATTGAAAGGAGCAGATCTTCAGGAACTGATTTAGATTTTTTAGATCTAGAATGAGTCTGTTGAATAAAACCCCAAACCTTGCTCTTCTGTGCATGTACAGGAAATGCCTGAAAAGGCTGTGAAGGTTTTAAAGGAACCTAAAGAACAGATCAGCTGACTCTGCTAGAGGTAGCTTGAAAGAGGCACGAACCATCTCTGTAAGCCCCCATACACACGGTTGGAAATGCGACAGAAAATGTCCGATCGGACCAGGTGGGCTCAATCAGACTTTTTCAGTCGGAATTTCCGATGGAAAAAATTTGAGAGCAGGATCTCAAATTTCCGACAACAAAAAACTTTTTCCGATCGTGTGTAGAGAATTCCGACGGACAAAGTGCCACGCATGCTCAGATCAAATTACGAGACCAAAAGCCATTGGCTACTAGCCTATACGTAGTTCCGTCTTGCGCAACGAACGTTACCACCTTCGGAACGATCGGATTTTACGACAACTTTGTCCGACCGTGTGTATGCAACACTAGTTTGACAAAATCCGTAAAAAAATAAAATAAAAAAAAATAAAAACGGACGGATTTTGTGGTTGGAATTTCCGACCATGTGTATGTGGGCTAAGAGATTGCTGGTACAATCTCTCAGATTGCCAGGCTGAAAAAGGATCATCTACCGTTGTTTCCTCCACAGAGGAGTAGTCGGTATACCTTTCTTCCTGATCACCTGAGGGTAACCCCTCATCCTCTACACACTGTTCCCTTGATAAAGGGGTCTAAAGGGGAAGGGAGGATCCAACACACTTCCTATCCTTTTGGATAGCGGACGCGATTAAAGTCGCCAATTTTCCTTCTAGGACCTGTAGGGTGGAGGAAAACGTATTTTCAGTCAGGTATACAGGGGCTTAATTTTCCATGCCTGACCCTGAGGCTTTCCTCTAGAGTCTGATGGAGGAAGCCATCGCCACTGCCTAGAGGCGGATGCCCCTGGCGCAGGGGGAAGGAGTCTGTTTAAATGAAGGACGTTTATACACTTTCTTTTGGGCAAAAAAAAACCTTTCCCACTAGAAATCATTTGGATGTGTTTGACCAAATCCTCCCCAAATAGTCGATCCCTATGAAAAGGGAAACTAGTCAGAAGCCTTTTGCAAGGTTCTTCGGCTGAGAAATTTTTTTTTTTTTATTTTTTTTTATAGTTCAGCCAAATTGTGGGTATGTGTGCAGGGACCTCTTTAAGAGCCTGTCTAAACTGGTCCCTTAGGGACGGTCAGATGCCTTTTGCTGAAATTGCAGGCTGAGTAACCGCACCTGCCAAGGAAAGAGGATTTTAAACAGGAACTTGAAGCATTTGTGCATTGTCCACTGGACAAGTTAAACTTTTGTTCACACTGGAAATAGCAGCGTCAACTGCTGGTACTTTCCATTCTTTGGTGAATTTCTCCTCCATGGGGTAGAGAGCTGACAATCTCATTAGAGGGAGAGGAAAAAAAAAAAAGCTTATCCGGGTGATCCCAGTCAGCATAAGCTTTTCTAGTAATGCATGGACCGGAAACGCATGAAAAAGCTGTAAGGGTTTGAAAGAACCCAAGGAAGAAACCAAACTTTCAGCTGACTGTTAGGGGTAGCATGAAAATGGAACGAACCATCTCCTAAAGAGTTTGTACTAGCAATCTGAGATTGCGAGGGTGAAAAAGATTCATCAACTGTCCTCCACAGAGAAATAATCGGCTTGTTTTTCCCCCGTGATCGCCTGATAGTAATACCTCATCCTTGTGCCCACTGTTCCCTTGGTAAAGGGTTTGAGGTTGGGGAGGGGGGGGGGGGGGGGCGGGGATCTGGCACGCTTCCTATCCATTCGGATGAAAGATGCGATTAAAGGCACCAATCTTCCTTCTAGGCCCTGCCTTAGTCCACGTGCGCACAGGCGGAATGGCATTTGGGTAGGCAATGCAGACCAGGATGAAGAGGAGGGACTGTGATCGCCACTTGCGCTTCAGAATCTCTATGCTTTCTATATAAAAGGGGTCCTTGAAATATACAGGCTGGGGCGCAACAAGGTTTATTAAAACGGCAGTCTGACAACAAAATGTGAGTCTTTAAAGTAATATCCATAGGAAGCCGCCGCCGGAACACCTCTGTTCAATTAAGAACCATTCCTGCTGCTGGGAAACACACACACACACACACACACACACACGCGCTGTTTAAAGCTGGACATAGAGCTGCTGAGATTTGAAGGCATTACAATGTTTTTCATATGGAGGAAAAGGGCATAGGTGGACCTTTTACAGTTCCTAAGCTTTTTCCCTTATCTTTTCCTCGCTGCAGGATACTGCTGAAAACAGACAGATCCAAACTTCATCTATCACGGCGGGCAGCGTTAGTAAACCTTCAAAAAAATGGGTCCCTTAATAGGAGTTCCACTCCTTTGGACATGTATAGCAAGCACCCCTCAGGAGCAACTTTAGGCAATGTCGTATGACCAAAAAGTCCTGGATCCTGGGGTCAAGCCCTCAAAAGAGAGGCTTACAGGCAAAACCTCGTTCTTCTATGCGAGGCCTGGGTACCATCCATCTTGGCTTCAGTGGCTTGGATGGATCCGGTTGTGGAGGTTTTTTAAACCCAGCATGGATCCCTTCTGGAGCTCCTCAGAGCACATCTTCACTCGTGACCAAACACCTTAGACACTGGTGAAAAAACTGAGTTACTCCTGGTAGGAGGAGGGGTTATATAGGGAGGCAACTTCCCGTTTAGGGTGTGCCAGGTGTCCATCACCTGAAGGTGGCCCATAACCCATTAAGTATTTAAGGCTCTGTGTCCCATGATGTACGATAAAGAAAATGCACCGATTACTGTATACATGGCACTGGCAGGGATTGGGATAACACTAGGGGTGATCAAAGTCCCTCTCTCTCTCTCTCTCTCTCTGGGCGGTCTTAGTGTAGTTAAATTACATTTTTGTTGAAGCACTCAGTCTTTTTGGGTATGAGTCTATCTGCATGGCACATCTTGACTTGGCAATATTTGCCCACTCTTTGCAAAAACACTCCAAATCTGTCAGATTGCGAGGGCATCTCCTGTGCACAGCCCACTTCAGATCACCCCACAGATTTTCAAATCAGATTCAGGTCTGCACTCTGGCTGAGCCATTCCAAAAACTTTAATCTTCTTCTGGTGAAGCCATTCCTTTGTTGATTTGGATGTATGCTTTGGGTCGTTGTCATGCTAAAAGATGAAGTTCATCTTCAGCTTTTTAGCAGAAGCCTGAAGGTTTTGTGCCAATATTGACTGGTATTTGGAACTGTTCATAATTCCCTCTACCTTGACTAAGGCCCCTATTCCCGCTGAAGAAAAACAGCCCCAAAGCATGATGCTGCCACCACCATGCTTCACTGTGTGTATGGTGTTCTATTGGTGATGTGCAGTGTTTTTGCGCCATACATATCGTTTGGAATTATGGGCAAAAAGTTCAACCTTGGTTTCATCAGACCAGAACACATTTTTCCCCACATGCTTTTGGAAGACTTCACTTTTTATTTTTTATTTAGCCGGGCTTGGATGTTTTTCTTCATAAGAAAAGGCCTCCATCTTGCCACTCTACCTCATAGCCCAGACATATGACCAATACGGGAGATTGTTGTCACGTTTGTTTTTCAACTGAGTTTTACAGTTTATAGGTCACATTAAAAAGCTGGAAAAAAGTTGTGAAACGATGCATCTTCGTCTCATTTATTTTACATCACAGAAACTTAACATTTTAACAGGGGTGTGTAGACATTTTATACCCACTGTAAAAAGGTACTGGACAAACCTAAAACAAAGATAAAAAAAAGGACAAACCATCCAAAAAAAAAAAAAAAAAAAAAAAAAAATCAGGTCTACCTGATGTCTCATCTAGGTAAAGCTAAGAGCCAGCTAAAAGTTTAAATAAGGTAATACAGCTAGTACCATCCATAAAAAAAAAAAAAAGCCTGCAAAAAAAAAATGCCCAGGAATACACCAATGGCGCTATGGCACCTTTCCCTCACAGACAACTAGCTAATCAGCCCTTTCAGCAGAATATACACACCCCTACCCAGCTGATTGTCATTAGATGAATACTTATAAACCCACACATCAGACTGATTCACTACATGCTGTTGACTATCCGGAGCTGACTGATCTCCCATACCAGGCAATACTTTATTCAGGTAATACAGCACCTTGCTTTAAAATCTGCATACGCATCCTTACTGCATTATACCTCCTAAAATACTCACACCCTCCATACCCTATTTTTACAGCTATACACTGCTTGGTCTAGTCTGACTGCTACATGACATGGGCCCCGGTCCAAGTCCTGTATAGGACCTTGTAACTACCTGAAGCTACGTCAGCAAGCCTTCCACATTTGTGGCCATCCTCACCTTGTTTTTACAACCCTTACCTAATGCAAACTTTCTATACCACTTTCAGTGGTCACCCCTGTGGCAATTGTGAAACTGGCATTGCATCTGGTATCAGTGGATTGTGGGTGCAAGGTAAGGCACTTGAGAATACTGCCTAGAGCTCTGTGTCCGTACCTCTGTATGGGACGGTCACGTTTCACGGCTGTAGGAAGTGTAAATGAACTACGAGTGGTCTGATCAGCAAGCATGCAGTCCATTAAAACTAAAAGCCATCAAAGCCATGGATATGGTCTAAGGCCTCTTTCACACGGGGCGGATCAGTGCTGATCCGCCCCGTGGATATCCGCTTGCTCAGCGGGGATCCCTGGAGCGATCTCCGCTGAGCCGGAAGATGACAGGTCCGTCTCTGCACACAGCACAGGGATGGACCTGTCAGAGTCCTGCTATCCCCTTATGGGAGATCGGGTAACGACGGACCGTAGAGTCCGTCGTCATCCGATCCGATGACGGATGGAAAATGAGCTTTTTCCTCCGTCACACTTTTTCGGATCGGAGCGAGTCGGATGTCAACGGACATGTCACTGCTGACATCCGACGCTCCATAGACCTCTATGGAGCATCCGTTCAGATCCACCTGAAAAACTCAGGTGGATCTGAACGGATCGGCCCTGTGAAAGAGGCCTAAGTCAGGGTTTCTCAATCTTTTTTCAGTCAAGACACCATTTAAAATTTTTAGACGCTCTCATGGCACCCTCCACAATTATGGATAGTCTTGAGGCTCCCCATTCTAAAATGAAAAAAAAAAATATCCTAATAGTTTTACATAATGGAGCAACATCAATACATGTACGACACCCAGTGTTACAGGCGATTTATTCTTCCAAAGCAAATACACTTTTGCAAACTGGCACTGACTAGTATTTCAGTGTTTCTCTTCTCCCTCAGTTTTTCTCCATCACTTAGCTAATGAGACCCCAAAGCTGATGAAGAAAAGGAAAGGGAGGGTCAAACCAAGGATGATATTCTGACAAATGACATCCTCATCAACTGACGTCATTGTAGCTAGAAGGTTGTAATGGTGTACAAATGAAAACCTGTGGCTTTGCGTAACTAAAAGGGCGTTTTCACCCACCCACGGGTTCTATACAATTTTGGGGCAATTGTTAGGCATTTTGCCAGGGCATCCCTGAAGAAACCTCAAGGCACCCTGGTTGAAAAAGGCTTGTCTAAGCCACCGCATAACTGATCACATTAACCGGATCAAACCAGTCTAACAGGCAAAAATTCTTTGGAACTTAAAGCGGGATTCCACCCAAACCCTCCCCCCCTCCGGTGTCACATTTGGCACCTTTCAGGGGGGAGGGGGGTGCAGATACCTGTCTAAGACAGGTATCTGCACCCACTTCCGGCATTAACTCCCACGGGAGTTTACGCAAGTTCCTGTCCCAGCACGCTGTCTGCCGGGACACACACACGTGTCCCGGCAGACAGCGCTGAAGATTCTCATTGCGCCGTGCGCATGAGCAGTAGGGAATCGGGAAGTGAAGCCACTTCCTGATTCCCTCACCGAGAATGGCGCCGGCTACAGCAGAGAGCCGAGCGATCGATCGGCCTCTGCTGCCGACACCGCTGGACCCTGGAACAGGCAAAAATTCTTTGGAACTTAAGTATTTTTCACTGTTTTGTATGGAAGGCATACAGACCTAATCTCATGAGGGTTACATTATAAAATCTGATACGGAAGGGGGATAAGACTGTAACTCATGTATACTGTGTACTATACAAACGCATTTCTGAGAAGGGATTGGCCGTCTATAATCTGCACATTGAATTTACAGGGTTACAATTCCCAAGTCCTTCACATGCACTCAACAATATAATGCTTCATCTGATTCTTAGCTAAGCCCTGGAGAAAAGCCTCTGCAAAAATGCAGTATATATTCTTGGTCAAGGTACAGCTCGAGCAAAAATTCTATACTGACCAGATTTTATCCAGACTGTGAAACCTGGCATCATAATGGCATTATATAAATATTCCAAAAGGGCCATTTCACACTGTTCTGTAGCAAAAACAGTAAAATGCATTGTTGCTGCGATTTTGCTGTGTTTCCAGTGCATTTTGGTGCATTTTTGGTTGCTTGTACCTGTGAAAAATGGTCATGGGAAAAAAAAAAAAAAAAAAAAAAAAAAAAAAACACACCATACTACAAATGCAGTCCTTTTTCCATGCGTCTTCCATTCATTTCAATGGGCAGCTTACACCAAAGATACAGCATGCAGGACTTTTGAAGACGTACCACACCTGTAGCCCAGTTGGTGTAAAGAGTCCCATGGGATTTAAAAGGGAAACATTATTTCCTTGCGTATTTCTTGCAAGGTGAAAACGCAAGAAAAAATTTAAAAAGTATCAAGGGCTCTTAATAGTAATGCCTTTCAACAACGAAAAAGAGAATTACCAAGTTATTCTTTTTTCCAAGATATATGAAAGTTTTGGCAATCGTAGATCACAGACAAATTTTCCCTTACATCTGGCCACACAAGGATGGAAATTTGACCAGTCCAGCAGGGATTAGTGGTGTCAGAGTCCAGGTTCGGGAAGCACTGCCGGGCAATGACCTCCAGGGACAGTCAGATCTCACCTACACGCCCAACCACCCTCAGAAGTGGTAGTCACCTACCTAGATATAAGTTGCCCTTGAGATCACCCATGAGTCTTACATAATATTCAGACTAATGGTACAGAAGACTGTCAGAAACTGCATACGTACAACAAGAGATTGTGAAACCTGAAAGCATCACCCCACCTGTGGCGTGTTCATTGTAGCTGGAAGCTACAAATATATTATAAAAAAAAAAAAAAAAAAAAAAAAAATTATATAGCATTATAATATAAATTTAGAATATATTTGTAAAATATTCGTATTTACATTCTCATATAGATATCCTTTTCTTCATGGCCTTTGCCTTGTGACATCATAAGGGGGAGCCTCTATGATGCCCCTGCACTCTCTCTAGGTACCCCACTTATGACCTTGAGCCACAGAAGCTGCAGTCACTCAGAATGAAGTGGATATTCAAATTTTAATTTTGCATTACTGCAAAAAAGGGCATACAGTGCTTTGCAAAAGTATTCACCCCTTGGCTTTTTACCTATTTTGTTACATTACAGCCTTTAGTTCAATGTTTTTTTAATCTGAATGATATGTGATGGATCAGAACACAATAGTCTAAGTTTGTGAAGTAAAATTAGAAAAATGTACAGAAAACAAAAAAAAAAAAAAAAAAAAACTGATAATTGGCATGTGCATTCACCCACTTTGTCATGAAGCCCATAAAAAGCTCCTTCAGAAGTCTCATAATTAGTGAAATGATGTCCACCTGTGTGCAATCTAAGTGTCACATGATCTGTCATTACATATACAGACCTTTTTGAAAGGCCCCAGAGGCTGCAACACCTAAGCAAGAGGCACCACTAACCTATCATAACCAAATGGAAAGAACATGGCACAACAGCAAACCTGCCAAGAGACGGCCGCACACCAAAACTCACGGACCGGGCAAGGAAGGCTCTAATCAGAGAAGCCGCACAGAGACCTAACGTAACCCTGGAGGAGCTGCAGAGTTCCATAGCAGAAACTGGAGTATCTGTACATAGGACGACAATAAGCCGTACGCTCCAAAGAGTTGGGCTTTATGACCAGAAGAAAGCCATTACTTTCAGCAAAAAACAAAATGGCACGTTTTGAGTTTGCAAAACATGTGGGAGACTCCCAAAATGTATGGAGGAAGGTGATCTGGTGAGGCTAAAATTGAACTTTTTGGCCAAAGAAAACTATTTCTGGCGCAAACCCAACACATCACCCAAAGAACACAATCCCCACAGTGAAACATGGTGGTGGCAGCATCATGCTGTGGGAATGTTTTTCAGCAGTCGGGACTGGGAAACGGGTCAGAGTTGAGGGAAAGATGGATGGTGCTAAATATAGGGATATTCTTGAGCAAAACCTGAACCTGAACCTGATTTGAGGCTAGGACAGAGGTTCACCTTCCAGCAGGACAATGACCCCAAACACACTGCTAAAGCAACACTTGAGTGGTTTAAGGGGAAACATGTAAATGTGTTGGAAATGGCCTAGTCAAAGCCCAGACCTCAATGCAATAGAAAATCTGTGGTCAGACTTAAAGATTGCTGTTCACATGCGCAAACCATCCAACTTGAAGGAGCTGGAGCAGTTTAGGAGGAATGGGCAAAAATCCCAGTGGTAAGATGTGGCAAGCTCATAGAGACTTATCCAAAGCTGTGACAGCCGCAAAAGGAAGCTCTACAAAGTATTGACTTTAGGGGGGTGAATAGTTATGCACATTGACTTTTTCTGTTATTTTGTCCTATTTGTTGTTTGCTTCACAATAAAAAAAAAAAAAAAACCCATCTTCAAAGTTGTGGGCATGTTCTGTAAATTAAATGATGCAAATCCTCAAACAATCCGTGTTAATTCCAGGTTGTGAGGCAACAAAACACGAAAAATGCCAAGGGGGGGTGAATACTTTTGCAAGGCACTGTACATCTAGATATATGGTTATATCCACTTGCCTGTGCTAGATTGTGTATCTAATACATGAGCCAGCTCTTACAGGCTGTGCTGTAATTAGTCACAGCACAGGACCATCAGAGGGTGCCTGCCAATGGATGACCGCCGGCACCCGCTGATTGGCGAGGAAGACAGGACAGAGCTCTGCCTATGTAAACACAAAGCTCTGTTGTTCTGTCAGCAGGGATGGGACAGTTATTGTTTCCCTGCACAACAAGCAATAAAAATTGGCACATCCCTTAGTGCAAGCACCACATAGTGTACACACACACACACACACACACACACACACACACACACACTGGGTAAAGGGGTTGTAAACCCTCAAGGTTTTTCACCTTAATGCCGACCACCGCACACAGATGTACGTTGGCAGAATGGCACAGGCAGACAAATGGGTGTACCTGTACGTCCCTTTGACTTTGCCGCCTATTGGGCACCCACGGGTCCTGGGAACTCTATGTTCGCCGGTGGCCCCGCAATTGCAGTGTGGAGAGGCAGAGCGGAGAGATGCCTATGTAAACAAGGCATTTCCCTGTTCTGCCTTGTGACATGACAGATCCACTGCTCTCTGTGATCGGAACAGTGATTGCTGTCATATCAGAGGTATCCCCCCACCCACAGTTCGAATACCTCCCTAGGACACACCCGTTGATCGCCCCCTAGTGTTTAACCCCTTTGCTGCCATTGTCATTTACACAGTAATCAGTGCATTTTTATAGCACTGATCATGGTATAAATGACAATGGTCCCAAAATAGTGTCAAAAGCATCCGATGTGTCCGTCGTCATGTTGCAGTCACGACAAAAAATAAAAAATTAATAATAAAAATTTCATAAATCTATCCCCCATTATGTAGACGCTATAACTTTTGTGCAAACCAAATATACGCTTATTGTGATTTTCTTTACCAAAAATATGTAGAAGACATACAATTGACGCTCTTTTTTTGTTTATAGCGCAAAAAATAAAAACCTGCAGAGGTGAGCAAATACCACCAAAAGAAAAAACTTCAATTTAGTTTGGATGCAACGGTGCATGACCGCTCAAGTGTCAGCTAAAGTAAGACAGTGCCGAATCACAAAAAATGCTCTGGTCAGGAAGGGGGTAAAATCTTCCAGGGCTGAAGTGGTTAAGGTACAAAACCTTCTGTAGTGCAGCAGCTCCCCAGAGCCAACCCCCCCCCCGTCCTTTTTTACTTAACTGAACCTGAATGTTCCAGCAACAGGGACGAGCACAGCAGCGCCAGCCATTGTCACGGGTCCTCAGTGGATAGATTGCTAGGAGCACAGCAATTGGCTCCCGCTGCTGTCAATCAAATCCAGTGACATGGGACCGGGCGTGTCAATAGATGCAGCAGCAGGACTCAGGAGCGCACCTGCACGGGTGCCCCCATGTACTGCCGGTCTCCAAAGGGGGAACTCGATGCGAGGGGGAGGAGCCAGGAGCGCCACTGGGGGACCCCAGAAGGAGGAGGATCAGAACCAAACTGTGCAAAACCTTTTACACAGAAAAAGGTAAGTATGACTTTTTTTTTAACAAACACACACCATGAACTAGGGCTGCAACTAACTATTATTTTCATAATCGATTATTGTTTCGATTAATAACCTCAAAAAAAAGTGTGGTGTATAGTTTAATATGTAAATCTCTATGCAGTGGTAAATATAAATAACCAACTATATGATTAGGGAGCAAAATCTCTAATCCACTCTGAGAATAACAGACAGAAGAGATATACTGTATATACTATTGGAGGTTGAATCTGGTTAATATCATCAGACTCAGAAATCACATTTTTATATAGACCCCTTTCACACTGGGACGCATGTAATGTGCCCTGCTCCCACATAATGTACCCTGCCCCCTGTATTGTGCCCTGCCACCTTGTAAAATGCCCTATTGCCATGTGCCCTGCCCTCATGCAATATGTCCTGCCTTCTTGAAATGTGCCCTGCTCCCACATAATGTGGCTTGCCTCCATGTAAAAGTTTACTTTAAATAAAGAATTAATGTAATTGTAATGCCTTCTATTACCTCCAGTCTATCAGCCTCCATCTTCTCTGGGTTCAGATGCTGATCTTCCCTGCACAGTCTTTAAAGTAATTATTTTATTTTTTTAAAAACAAACATGTTATACTTACCTGCTTTGTGTAATGGTTTTGCACAGAGCAGCCCTGATTCTTCTCTTCTGGGGTTCCCCACCGATGCTTCTGGTTCCTCCTGCCTTCAGAATGCCCCTATAGCAAGCTGCAAATTATAGTATTGCGTGCCCCTATAGCAAGGTAAAAAAACTTCTGCCTTTAAGGCCCGGTTCACACTATTGCGATGGCAGACATTGCATGTAATTTGCAGCACCACTGCTGTTCACATTACACGCAATGTCAGCCATACAGATAGTATGGCTGATATCGCACAGCATTCCGTGCAAACACGCACAGGACCCTTTTTTCTGTTCGGACCAGAATCGGATCACATGGGTGTTCACACATATGCGATCCGATTCATGTCTGAACTGTCAGTACGCAGTGCGATATGCGAGCTGAAATGGGGGGGTGTCGTTAACATACAATGACACTCCCCAGCAGTTAGCACATGTCAGAGTGAACTGCCGTGCGTGTCGGGTGCGATGCGGGAACCCGCAGTTGATTTGCAGGGTTCTCGCATCGCAATAGTGTGAACCGGGCCTTAGACACACTCACTTCCTGCCTAGGACTACATGTTCCATTACGCATTGCCCCTCACACATTCACAAGTTCTCAGGCACTTACTGACATGTAAGGATGGTGTACTGAGCTGTATGTGTGCTGCACTGTATTTCCTGATATGTAAACAAATAATGCATTCTGTATGCAGGCCAACTAATCGGCTGGCCGATTAATCGATTATGAAAATAGTTGACAACTATTTTCATAATCGATTAGTTGTTTCAGCCCTACCATGAACCTTTACAACCCCTTCAAGCACACATTTAACCCTTTGATCGCCCTAGGATGTTACCTCTTCCCAGCCAGTCTCATTAGTAGAGTGACAATGTATATTTGTAGCACTGATCACTGTATTAGGCCCCTTTCACACTGGGGCGGGGAGCCACGGTGACGGTAAAGCAGCGCTATATTTAGCGCTGCTTTACCGTCGTTTTAACCGCGGTATTCGGCCGCTCGCGGTGCGGTTTTACCCCCTGCGAGCGGCCGAAAAAGGGTTAAACACCCCCGCAGAGTGCCGCCGTAGCGGCGCTTTGCGGCGGTATTGCTGCGGTTTTACCGCGGTTTCCCATTCAAATCAATGGGAAGGAGCAGTATAGGAGCGGTGAATACACCGCTCCTATACCGCTCCAAAGATGCTGCTAGCAGGACTTTTTTTTGCCGTCCTGCTAGCGCACCGCTCCAGTGTGAAAGCCCGCCGGCTTTCACACTGGAGTTAAAGGGGGTCGGATTTTTTTCAGGCGGTGAACAGGCGCTATTTTTAGCGCTGTACCGCATGAAAAACGCCCCAGTGTGAAAGGGGCCTTAGTGTCACTGGTTACCACAAAGTCAAACGTGTCAGTTAGTAGTTGGTGTCAGACTGCCCGCCATACTATCGCAGTCCTGCTATAAGTTGCTGATCATCGCCAATACTAGTTTTAAAAAAAAAATAAAAATAAAAAAAAAAATAGAAGGATTCCAGTATATATCCCAGAGTTTGGTTTGCATAAAAGTTATATCAGTGGTCATCAACCTTGTCCTCAGGACCCACTAACATGCCAGGTTTGCAAGATAACTGAAACACATCACAAGTGATATAATTTGCTGCTCAGTGACTGCAGTATTCTAGTCTGCATCTCCCCAAGGTAATACATAAAACCTGGCCTGTTAGGCTTGATTCACACCTATGCATTTTTAGGGCTTTTTGCATTTTGCATATTTGCACTACAGCCCATTTAACATGGTTTCCTATGGAACACGTTCTGTAGTGCAAATCAGCAAAATGCAAAAAGCACTAAAAATGCCATAGGTGTGAATCGGGCCTAAGTGGGCCCTGAGGACAGGGTTGATGACCACTGAGTTATAGCATCTACAAATCAAATTTATAGCTATAGCAAAACAAAAATTATTTTTTTTTTTTAACCAAAAACATGTAGCAGAATACATTAGCCTAAATTTATGAAGAAATTCATTTTTTTTACATTTTTTTTAGTGGATGTGTTCTATAGCAGAAAGTAAAACGTTGCTTATTCTTTCAAAATTATCAGTCTTTTTGTTTATAGCGCAAAAAAATAAAAAAACAAAAAAAAAAAAAAAAAAAAAAAAGGAATGATGCTGGTAGGTTAATTGGCTTCTGTCCAAAAATTGTCCCTAGTATATGAATGGGGACCTTGGATTGTGGGCTCCTTGAGGGTAGGGACATGTGATGTGAGTGTGCAATGTACAGGGTTGGGATAATTGTAGACACTCACTCAGGTTGAACTGGATGGACTGGTGTCTTTATTCAACCTTACTAACTATGAAACTATGATCAAATAACACCAAAAGAAAGCTCAGTTTTTGTGTTGCATGACCGAGCAATTGCCAGATAAAGTATTGCAGTGCCATAAAGCAAAAAAATGATCTGGTCATGAGGGGGGGTAAATCTTCCGTAAGTCTCATGGGTTATGGTGGGTAGTCATAACGTTATGGCTGATTGGTGTATATGAGGAGTCAGGCTGATGAATACAGTTCAGGTTCCTCTGCCCCTCCCCCAATGTCATGTGTGGGTTTGTGGTGGAGCGCTGTCAGTGCAGCAAGTGGTAACTGCAATGACAGCTCCCCCCCCCCCCCCAAACACCACAAGCACTGACAGCTCCCCCCCCCAACCACCACAAGCACTGACAGCTCCCCCCCCCCAACCACCACAAGCACTGACAGC
>CM053027.1:531090719-531160137 GCA_028564925.1 Lithobates sylvaticus | reverse complement strand
AGGCAGATTATCTCAGCTGCCAGCAGATCTGCCTGGGGAATGGTCCCTACAGCCAGGGGTATTCCAGGAAAATTGCCAATATTGGGGATGGCCAGAGGTCAACCTACTGGCATCCAGGTTCTACAACAAGCTACAGCAGTTTGTGTGCCGAACAAGAGATCCTCTGCCAATTGGCGCAGATGCTCTGGTAGTTCCATGGAGCCAGTACTCCCTGGTTTATGCTTTCCCTCCAATCCCTCTCCTTCTACATTTGTTGCACAGGATTCGGAGGTGGCACCAGCCTGGCACAGGAGGCCCTGGTTCCCGGAGATTGTGAGACTGACAATAGACGGGCCATGGGTGATTTTATGTCGCCCCGATCTACTGTCTCAAGGTCCTATATTCCATCCCAATTTACAGTCTCTAAATTTGACGGCATGGCTATTGAAGCCAGGGTGTTAAAGGACCTTGGCATCTCGGGACCAGTGTTGTCTACCCTAGTGAATGCTAGAAAAGCGTTCACTAGGAAGATCTATCATAAGGTCTGGAAGACGTCTATTGCTTGGTGTGAAGCCAAAAAATGGCATCCTCGGAAATACGTGATTGGGAGAATTCTCTTTTCTACAGTCAGCTGTCGAAATCAAATTGGCTTTGAGTACAATCAGAGGTCAAGTTTTGACCCTATTAGTATTCTTCCAAAGGCCTTTAGCCTTCCGTTCACTGGTCCGAAACCTTTATGCAGGGGGCAACTCGCTTGCTTCCACCCATTAGGTCACCTAATGTGTCCTTGGGACTTGAACTTGGTGCTACAGAAACAACCATTTGAGCCTATTAAGGAATTTCCCTTAGACTTGCTGTCACGCAAGCTAGCCTTCCTGATGGCCATCACCTCAGCTAGAAGGGTGTTGGAGTTGGTGGCCCGTTTGTTGCAGGGAACCATACTTGATCCTTCACCATGACAGAGTCGTGTTGCAACTTGTTCCATCCTTTTTGGCAAAAGTGGTGTCAGCCTTTCATTTAAATCAGGACATTAATTTGCCTTCTTTTTTCTCTCAGCCTCGTTCGGTGGAAGAGAGACGACTGCATTCTTTAGACATTGTCTGGCAGTCAAGGTTTATTTGTTTATATCTGCGGAAATCCGAGGGTCAGACTCCTTTTTTGTTTTACCAAAAGGACCCAAGAAGGGGCAGGCAGCTTCCTTTGCCAATTGGGTCCGTCAATTGGTCATTCGGGCCTATGGTTTGAAAGGTAAAGCTCCTCCCTTTAGGGTGAGAGCTCATTCTACCAGGGGTGTAGGAACCTCCTGGGCTTTTTGCCATCGGGTATCTGGGGCGAAGATTTGTAAGGCTGCTACCTGGTCTTCAGTGCATACGTTCACAACATTTTATCAAGTAAATGTTCAAACAGCTGAAGATTCGGCTTTTGGCTGCAGTGTACTGCAGGCTGCTGTATAAGGGCTGATGGCTATTGTTTGGCAAGGTGTCTCCCTCCCCTCAAGGCTATAGCTCTGGGACTTCCTAGCAGGTAATGAATTTTAGCCTAACTCTGCGTCCCATGATTTATGAAAAAGAAAATAGTATTTTTTCGTCATACTTCTGTGTAAAATCCTTTTCTTTGAGTACATCATGGGACACAGAAGTCCTTCTCTTTTTGAGGATTCAGTGCTTGCTACAAAACTGAAGTACTTCCTGTATGGGAGGGATTATAAAGGGGATAATTTCCTGTCTAAAGACCTTTGGGTCTACCAGTGTCCATTCACCTGGAGATGAAGTATAACCCAAAAGGTAATGAATATTAGCCAAACTCTGTGTCCCATGATGTACTCAAAAGGATTTTACAGGTAAGTATGATGAAAAAAACCCTATTTATTTTTTTATACCACATGGAACAGGTGAAAACTGCATGATGCACGGGCAATTTCTGCAACTCCTTTAACCCAACGTTGTAAAATTGCAACACAGACATAACAAGCTCAAAATCTAATATGGTCAATAAACTCAACAGTACCTTGATATATGAATCATCTAGACATGTTATTAATTACAGAAAATAAAATTTCAGGCAGTTTACTTATTTTAATCTTCCTTTATCAAGTCCAGTTGTGTGCTTCAAGGCAAGTTCACGGGTTGAATGACTTCTTGTCCAGATAAACGGGCCTATTTACACATTTTACCATCCAATATCAGTGCTAGGCTGAACAATAGGATCTACTAATTATGTAAATTTGGTCTTTAGATGAATAAATAAAAAAAAAAAAATGCTGGTTCATTTTAGTAGAGTTAAAACTAATGATGCAATAGTACAACAGAGGACCTTACTGTGTTAAACCTGTTAGCCGGCAGAACTTTTAAAGTGGTAGTAAACTCCACTTTATGACTTGTACCTACAGGTAAGCCTATAATAAGGCTCACCTGTAGGTACAGTGAATATCTCCTAAACGTGTAGCGTTAAGAAAATATTTAGATTTGTTTCTACTGTTGATGTTACCGTCAGAGGCGCACTGTGCTCCACCAGTGTGACGCATACTAGCACATTATGATTTGGGGCCCAGATTTTTTTTTTGTCTATTGAAAAACTTTACCGGTTTTAACATTTAGGCTGGGTTCACACTGGAGAATGCAGCAGCTCACAGCAGGAGTCCGGTGCGTCTCCATTCGCTGTGTCAGGTTCGATTTCAGCACAATTTTTTAGCTGAATTCAGACCTGAAACGGACCAAAAGACGCACGGTACTCCTGTGCAATTCTCACCGGAGATGCTGCGGAGGTGTGTGAACCGGCTCCATAGAGAGCCGGTCACAATCTCCTGCTATGCGAATTGAATGGGAAAGCCGCATCCAATTCGCAGTAGTGTAAACCCAGTCTTAAACCCGGTTCACACAGATGCAAATTCAATACAGATTAGATCTGATCCGAAAGGCATAGATTCACATGTTATCTGAAAAATATTGTTTGCTATCCATTCACATCTATGCGGTGCGAGTCTGATCCGGTTAAAAAAAAAAAAGGGTCCTGTGTGGGTCAAGAGTGGATTTGGTGAAAATTTTAATCACCAGCCATGCCAAATTGCATCAGATTCGCACTGCATCAGTGTGAACTGAGACTTAAAGAAAAGTCTCTGTTGGTTACAGTTGGAAATCTGTGTAGAAGCCAAACACCAAGTCAAGGGTTTTCTGCATGTTTGGCTTCTACTATCATCCAAGTGCCAAAATTATAATGTATGCAATGATTACTAGGGAAAACTTACCTAGTGGTCACCCCACATAAGTGGCGCACAAGAACTCTATCAAGTACAAGACAACTGAAACCCATTGTGTATGAACATTGTACATGCGCCACAGAAAACAAAGTGTGGCAAAGTGTCAAGATGATGTGTCTTGATTTTAGAATTCCAAGCTGTGACAAAACCTGGGTGTCAACAGTGTGACCACAGAATTTGGTAATAACTGTGTTTCTATAGCTAAGGATAAAGAGGATTCCAACAGTTCTTTAGGTTGCAGCTACAGTGGTACCCTGGATTACAAGCATAATCCGTTTCAGAAGAATTCTTGTAATCCAAAGCACTCATATATCAAAGCGAGTTCCCCCCCATAGGAATCAATGGAAACGCAGATAATTTGTTCAACAGCCACTGCTTGTCTATGCAGTACCACATGTGGCCAGAGGTGGGGGGGGCCGGAGACACTCGGGAAAGGAGTGTCTCCGAGCATCACTGGCGCCCCCCGTTCCTCTAGCCAAATGTGGTATTGCACACCCCAGATGCTTGAATTCTGCTTGTTTTGCGAGACAACGCTTGCAAACCGAGTCAAGATTAAAAAAATAAAAAATAAATGGCTCGTATTGCGAAACACTCAGAAACCACGTTACTCGCAATCCGAGGTTTTACTGCATTTTAACTATTTATAATTTTTGGGAACTTTGATCATCAGAGTTTAGGTTTTAACAAAATTACACCCGTACTGTGTTAGGATCATTTTTTCTGAAGCAAGTGTAATTTGCTGGCATTCTACAGTGTACTTTCCCTACTAAAGAACATCTAAACAAGAGGACAATATGTTCAATGTTTACTACAATCAATTTAGATCCTAGATTTGATGAATTGGTGCTTTTATCTGTAAACTTTAAAACCAACAGTTAAACCGTGTGCTAAATCAGAGCCTTCAGCATACTGTACTATATGCAATCAATTCCTACACATTCACCTAAATGTGCCTGCTATATGTTACATGATTGCTGGGAAAAGTCATCCGGAAAGTTTTAACAGCACTTCATGTTTTCCACATTTTATGTTACAGCCTTATTCCAAAATGGATTAAATTCATTATTTTCCTTAAAATTCTACAAACAATACCCCAAAATGACAATGTGAAAGAAGTTTGTTTGAAATCTTTGCAAATTTATTCAAAATAAAAAACGAAAAAAAAATCACGTTCGTTAAGTATTCGCAGCCTTTGCTCAATACTTTGTTGAAGCACCTTTGGCACCAATTGCAGCCTCAAGTCTTTTTGAGTATGATGCTACAAACAAGCTTGGCACACCTATTTTTGGGCAGCTTCTCCCATTCTTCTTTGCAGGACCTCTCAAGCTCCATCAGGTTGGATGGGCGGCATTGGTGCACAGCCATTATTTCAGATCTCTCCAAAGATGTTCAATAGGGTTCAAGTTAGGGCTCTGGCTGGGCCACTTAAGGACATTTACAGAGCTGTCCAGTAGCCACTCCTTTGTTATCTTGGCTGTGTGCTTGGGTTCCTTGTCCTGTTGGAAAATAAACTTTTGCCCCAGTCTGAGGTCCAGAGTGCTCTGGAGCAGGTTTTCATCAAGGATGTCTCTGTACATTGCTGCATTCATCTTTTCCTTGATCTTGACTAGTCTCCCAGTCCTGCCACTGAAAAACATTTCCACAGCATCATGCTGCCACCCCCATGCTTCACTGTAGGTATGGTATTGGCCAGGTGATGAGCGGTGCCTGGTTTCCTCCAGACATGACACTTGCCATTCAGGCCAAAGAGTTCAATCTTTGTTTCATCATATGCCTTTTTCTGAGGAGTGGCTTCTGTCTGGCCACTCCACCATACAGGCCTGATTGGTTGACTGCTGCAGAGATGGTTGTTCTTCTGAAAGGTTCTCCTCTATCCACAGAGAAACGCTGGAGCTCTGTCAGAGTGACCATCAGGTTTTTGGTCACCTGCCTCACTAAGACCCTTCTCCCCCGATCGCTCAGGTTGGCCGGGCGGCCCGCTCTAGGAAAAGTCCTGGTGGTTCCAAACTTCTTCCGTGTACGGATGATGGAGGCCACTGTGCTCATTGGGACCTTCAATGCTGCAGAAATGTTTCTGTACCCTTCTGCAGATATGTGCCTGGATACAATCCTGAGTTCTACAGACAATTCCTTGGACTTCATGGTTAGGTTTGTGCTCTAACATGCACTGTGCTATGCACATGCTAACCGTGGGACCTTATATAGACAGGTGTGTACCTTTCCAAATCCTGTCCAATCAACTGAATTTACCATAGGTGTACTCCAAACCGGATGCACCTGAGCTCAATTTTGAGTGTCATGGCAAAGGCTGTGAATACTTATGTAGATGTGATTTTTTTATTTATTTTTGATAAATGTGCAAAGATTTCAAACAAACTTCTTTCACATTGTCATTATGGGCTATTGTCTGTAGAATTATGAGGAAAATAATGAATTTAATCCATTTTGGAATAGGGCTGTACCATAACAAAATGTGGAAACCAGAAGCGCTGTGAATACGTTCTGGATGCACTGTAAATATGGCTCTTCACCCAAACAAGGTAAAAACATTTTGCAGATTGATTGCAGTCACAATGAAGAGTGCCTGGATGCAGCTCTCGATCTCCATTTAGTGCCCCTGCAACAAAGAAACCCAGGTCTTATTAAAGCAGAACTAAACCCATTGATTTACCAGTTTCAAAAAACATTTACATTCCGGCACGTAACAGGAGTGCTAACTGTCACATTTGCTTTTGCTTTCAACCACACTGTCAAACCATTGAATGGTTGGTGTCATAACTGATCACATGTGCAGCACCATGGCAGCTGAAGTTCAAATAGGGGCTAAGATGGCGGCTTCCTTGACTGAAAACGATAGGCGGTTAAATTCTGCTTTAAAGACCAACTTCTTGGTCTGCTGGCTCTGAGCAGGCCTCGCATCACACTAACCATAATTGACCAGTGACAGGCAGGGCCCCTGATAGGCCAGTACAACTGGCCCTGTTGTACTGGGCCCGGCCAGCAGGGGGGCCCGGCAATCTGAACAGAGATGGAATTGACCCATCGTCAACCAACCTCACCAACCGATCCATGTCCCACCCCCGCTCCGACTTTTCATTTTTTTTCTATTTTTGGCACCTCTTTACTGTTGTTCTTGTGTGTGGGAGGGAGGGACTACTTCTTCTGTTTCGGGCGCATGTCTATTGCGCGCCCACTCCTCATGCTGCATCAAGTCCGGTCTGCATATTATTATATGTCGCAGAATACATATTGGCCTAAACTATTGAAGAAATTAAATGTTTTACATTTTTTTTATTGGATATGTTTTATAGGAGAAAGTAACATTTTTTTTTTTTTCAAAATAGTTTTTATTTTTATGGTTATAGCATCAAAAGGCGGTGTCTGGGGAGGGACCAGGGGCAGGGCTGAGGGAGTCGCCAGGGGTGGGGCTGAAGGGGGCCCCGTCAATTAGGCTGTACGGGGCCCCATGATTTCTTTTTTTTTTTTGAAAAATCTTTTTATTAAGTTTTTAAAGACAGTACATTGCATACATACATATACAACAACAAAACAACAGTCTAAACACTATACATATAAACACTGCCCAACATGGGCAACTATCCACCAACAAGTGGTGTACGGCGAACCAACATAGTTCGCTCAAACTTCCCCCCCTTCCTCCCTCCCTCCCCCCCTACCCTCCTTCCCCCCCTACCCTCCTTCCCTACCCTCCCTGTACCTCCCTGCCTTATTTGAACTAAATTTGCAGTACGTAGAGTGTACCGTACAGTAAGAGACTTTTTCACTTACTTTACTTGGAGAGTGCCTTCCGTTGTTGCTACAAGAGTTACATATTATATTGACTTAATGACTTATGCTGTCGTGCACATATCTATCCCCTCCTAGTGGATATAGAGTGCTATAGTTGGATCCCAGTCACATACACTATCACACAAACATTCTAACTATCCCACCGTATCTGATGAGTCTAACCAGGGCTGCCAAACCTTATAGAATTTTTTCCCACAGCCTCTAGATCTGTACGTCGCTTTATAAAGGGGTAGGACCTTATTTATTAATCCCTTCCAGAAAGACAGGGTGGGAGCCTCTGCTTTCTTCCATTTCAAAAGAATGGCTTTCCTGCCGTAGAAAAGCCCTATGTTCAAGAAAGTACGTTGGGCCCTTGAAGGGACCACTTCCTCCACCAGACCAATCATACATACTCTCGGTAATTTTGGTATAGGTATGCTGAGCACCTCTGACAAGCAATCAATAATACCTGACCAAAATAGTTGTATCTGAGTACAGCTCCAAAAGATATGTTCTGCATCAGCAGGAGTGTGATTACAGCGCCAGCATCGACCGCTTGCTGAGGGATAAATTCGAGCCAGCCGGGCCGGGGTGAAGTATACCCGGTGTAAGAATTTGAAGTGGATCAGTCTGTCCCTTGCCGATACTAAGTGTTTAAAAGGGTGGTCCCACATGTCATCCCAGTCTTCTCCTTGTATATCTGTAATCTCGGTCTCCCATTTCCGTCTACATTTAGCTATACCAGGGGGGGTCTTTTTGAAGAGGGATTTGTACACAGTCGACAATGGTTTGGTCAAGTCCTCTTCCGTTAGCAGGGTCTCTAGGTCTGATGGCAGGTATTCTATACGTAGGCCCGAGAACTGCATTTGAAAGGCATGTCGTAGTTGCATATAGCGAAAAAAGTAGGCATAGGTAAGGTCATGTCTAGCCTTCAGTTGGTCAAAGGTGCAAAGTTCCCCTTCACTAATTATATCTCTTAGTAGCTTGATGCCTTTACACGCCCATGTCATCGGGTCAGGGAAAGAAAAGAACTGAGGAAACCGTGGGTTCATCCATAGTGGAGCTGAGGGAGTAATTCCGTCATAGCTGGGGGACATCAAAGTCGTGGTTACCTCCCATGCCCTTATTGTGGCCTTCATGGAGCTTGTCAGTGGTAAGCACGACTTGGGGCCCCTGTACAGAGCCAACCTCAAACTTTCGTATGAGCCCAGCAATGCCGCTTCAACAACCGTCGCGGAGTCTCCTTCCTCCGCTGTCAGCCATTTCCTGGCAACTACCATTTGGCCTGCCAAATAATATTTGTGCCAGTCGGGCAGTGCCAGACCCCCTTGTCCCCACGGTTCCTGTAGTGACTTGATACTGATGCGGGGTGACTGCGGTGACCAGATAAACGAACCAATAATGCTATCCAGAGATTTAAAAAAGGACTTAGGCACCCACACAGGGGAGTGACGCAAGAAGTATAGAATTACCGATAAAAACTTCATTTTTATAAGACTAACTCGTCCTATTAGGGAGAGAGGGAGGTTTTTCCAGGTCACCGTCATCTGTTTGAGTCTAGTCACTGTTGGAAGGAGGTTGATTGTCATATAGTCCTGAATGCTCGCCGTAATTTTAACCCCTAAGTATGTGATTGTAGATACCCATCTAAGTGGCAGACTGTCATCTTTTTGGGCGAGAGCTCTAGAGCCCAGTGGTAGAATGGACGACTTACTCCAATTCGCCTTAAGCCCTGAGTACTGGGCAAACTTGTCTAGAATTTTTAACGCCGCTTTGAGTGAGGGCCCGGGGTCTTTTAGGAACAAGAGCATGTCATCCGCGTATAGTGCCACGCATTCATCTACACTACCCACTCTGACGGCTCCTACCTCTTGCGATTGTCTGAGTGCCCTGGCCATGGGCTCCATCATTAACGAGAAAAGGAAAGGGGACATCCTTGCCTCGTTCCCCTACCTATCTCGAAGAAGTCAGAGATCCTGCTACCCAGCCTGATTGCCGTCCGTGGGGCACTATATAATAGCGCTATCCACTGCCTGAAACCAGGGCCGAAGCCCATAGCTTCTAACACTTTGTGCATGTATATCCAATCGACAGAGTCGAAGGCTTTCTCTATATCAATAGAAACTACAATTCGTTCTGGGAATTCCGTATCTTCCAACTGGATGTGTGTAAAGAGTCTCCTGAGGTTGGTGTCAGTCGACATTCCCGGCATAAATCCGGTCTGGTCAATATCAACCAAGGTTGGGATTACCCTGGCTAACCTTGAGGCCAGTACCTTAGCTAGAATCTTCAGGTCTGTATTAAGTAATGCTATGGGGCGGTAGGACGAGCACTCTAACGGGTCCTTTCCCGGCTTCAGGAGGAGCACCATATAGGCTTCCATCATCGAGGCCGGTAAGGCTCCCTGTTCTTTACAGTGTGAGAACAACTGGGTCAGTCTACTGGCTAGTTGGGATTTATATGCTTGGTAGAAGTCTGTCGGGAATCCGTCAGGGCCTGGTGTATTGTGTGAAGGAAATGCAGCTATAGCCGTCTCGATCTCTATCTCCGAGATGGCCTCGTCAAGGGTGTCTCTGTCTAGGTCAGACATCCGTGGAATGGATAGACTACCCAAAAGTCCCTCCAGTTCAAGATGGTCATATGGAGCTATCTGTGTATAAAGTGTCTTGTAAAAATATACAAATTCCTCCATAATTCCCTCCGGTTCTGTGACTAACTCCCCCCTCCTGCCTTTGATTACTGGGATGCTAACGGGTATCCTATGTTCAGCAGCCAAAGTGGCCAGTAGTTTACCGTTCTTGTCTCCCTCCGCGAATATTGTCTCTGCTTTCTGCCTAAGCTCGGTATGGGCTAGATTGTCAAAGTGAAGGGCTACAAGTCTCCTAGAGGAAAGAAGGGCAGCATAATTGACCTCCGAGGGGGCGTCCGCCTGCAATTGAGCGCATTCCCTCTCCTTGGCCAGGAGGAGTTCCCCTTCTTCAGTCCCGTCTTTTTTAGCAGCTTTTATCGCAGAGATACACTCACCCCTCGAGACGGCCTTGAAGGCGTCCCAAACAATGTGTGGCTCCGCAGAGTGCAGATTGGTTTCCCAGAAGGTATCCATAGCAGTTTGGATTTGTGCAGTCACCTGGTCTTCTTGTAACCAGCCCGCGGCCAACCTCCAACCCCCTCTCCTACCTCCTGTGGGGAAGGCCAGGGTTACCTGTAACGGGTTATGATCTGATGTACCACCGGCCAGGTAACTCACATCATTAACATGTTGTAGCATGGGGGGATTTCCAAAGGCCAGGTCTATTCTGGCCGAGGATCTATGTGTAGAAGAGAGGTGTGAGTATGCAACCTCATCTGGGTGTTTCCACCGCCAGATTTCAGTCAGGTTGGCCATATGCACCCATGAACATAGGTCTGCTGAGACAGGTCTGGTCACATTAGAGGAGTCACGCGTTGAGTCCAGGATGGCATTAAAGTCACCTAGAAGCAACACTGGCAGGTCTAAGTATGGAGCTAGGATTACCCAAATATCATACAGCAATTGAACCCTGAAGGGGGGAGGCACATAAACATTTACTAGAACCAATTTTTTACTTCCTATTTCCAGAACTAAGACCACATATCGTCCCCCTGGATCAGTGATCACCTGGTGAATAGTACATGCTATGGCTTTACTGATCAAAATGGTAGTACCTCTGGCATACGATGAATACGTGGAGTGGAATGCTTTTTGTATCCAGGGTTTGCGGAGAGAAAGAATTCTACTTCCGTCTAGGTGCGTCTCCTGGAGGAGAACAATATGTGGTCTTGCCTGCTTAAGGTACTGGAACATTGCAGCCCGTTTGAATTTGTTATTGAGCCCTCTCACATTCCATGAGAGAACTTTGAACCTATCATCCATAGTTCCCTATGACATATTTAGGGTTACGGATATATTTTGAAGGCACTCTCATGGTAGCAACACATATATACTGCATAAATTTGCTATGTATAGGTACACTCTTACTATTTGCATCACATATCATAAGGCATTGAGATTTCCCTCCCCCTCCCCTCCCCCCCCTGCTGTTATACTGGGAACTAAGAGCCCTAAAACGGGGCTCAAACCAAAAAAAGTCCAGCATGCAGCTTCAATCCCATAACAAAACCTACAAAAAGAGTTCCACCGGTCGTGTCGAAAGTTCGGCATCTGAAGATACAAAAATCTGTGTCATCCATACGAGTCTCCATGCTCATATGGAGGATAAGTGTGGTCGGCTAGACAGACCTGACCATAAGGTATGCGGTAATAAGCACCATTTCGAGAGGCACATGTGTGAATGCAACCACTTAGAAACCACCCCCCAGCAGCATTTGAGTGCTCCGATAGTACCCACCAAGCAAACAGAGTTGAGGGGAGAGAAAAAATACAAAGAAAAAAAATATATATAAAATGCAAAAGTCACCTCTCCAGTTCCAGGTGTGCCAGGGATCTTGGTGGGTGGTGACCCGGTATTTGGAGGGTTTTGATCCGGAGCAAAGAGCCGTCGGGCCCCCAATATATTTCAAGAGCAGTAGCAGCTGCACTTTACTTACTAACTCAGAGAGGGTGTCAAAGACAAAACGGGGAATATCAGCAAATGACAGCAACAATCAGCTTGTAGCGGGGCTCATCTTGAAGGGAGAAAAAATTTTGCGTTGTCTTGAGGGTTCAGGGATTCCGATCCAACCATTCACTGACGTCTTGAGGATGATCAAAGAACTTTACAGTACCTTTGTATTGGATGCGTAGGCGGCTTGGGTATAGCATACTGTATTTTAGCTCCTTCTCCCTGAGCCTCTTTTTTACTTCTATAAAGGACCTGCGTCTCCTTTGCGTTTCCGCTGAAAAATCTGGAAAAAACATAATGCGTGCATTCTCAAACTTCAGTTCCTTATGTTTCCTTGCTTCCGCCAATATCATGTCACGGTCCCTGTAATTAAGAAACCTGACCAGGAAAGGTCTTGGCGGTGCACCTGGGGGTCTGGAGCCTGTTGGGACCCTGTGCGCCCTTTCAGCGACATATGTAGGGGGGAGGTCGCCTAAAGCCAGGATGTTTTTAAAGAATTCTTCTGCGAATGTAGTAGTGGCAGACCCTTCCACCCCTTCAGGGAGCCCCACCACCCTAACATTGTTCCTTCTTTGGCGGTCTTCCGCGTCATCTGCTCGGCGTTGTAGTGCACCAACCTCATCCCTTAACTCCGCTATTTGAGAGCCTTGTACATGGGTAGCATCTTCCACTTCCGATATTCGGTCCTCAGCAGTAGTCAGTCTGCCTCTGATTTTGTCCAGGTCATGGCGTATGAGGTTACATTCAGCCGCTAGGTGGTCCATGCGGCCCACCAGCTCGGTTTTTGAGGCCGCTATGGCCTCCAGAATCGGGCCTGTGATTGCAGCTGCGTCCACCTCCGCTTCCTGCCCCATACTGGAAGCATCCGCCGAAGCCATCGGGCTTGCTGGGCTTTGTTGTTCCACGCCAGCCATTGCCATTTTGGCGCGCTGCGGGCCCGCGTTGTGAGCTGGGCCTAGAGGGAGGTGGGCGGGGCTAGTCCCCATACTCGCCTGAGAACGGAGAGTCCGCGGACCTTTAGGCGGCTGGGAATGATGTTTCTTGGCCTGTTTTCGGCTCGCAAATGGCATGTCCCGTTGCCTGAGCTATTCCGCCAACCTGTCAGCGCTGAAAGATTCTCCGATCGGTGGTCTGTCTGCCTATATCAGGATGATTTGTCGGATGTGAGCCGGAGCTCCGTATCTGCACGTCTTGCCTCGCTCACACCCCCCATGATTTCTATCAGCGGCCCTGGTGACAGGATTGCTAAACGAGCAGAGACAACACCTAGCTGTTCTGCAGCCTCATTCAGGGGCCAAACTAGCAAGATATGTGCTATTGCTGGCCTCCCATTGGCAGGCATGATTCTACAGAGTTCTGGCCATCAAGGGGAGCAGGTCAGGGCTCCCTTTAGCAATCCTGTTCATGGTGAATTGGCGACATTGTTAATGGACTTTAAAGTTGGTCCAGTGACATGATTCAAAATTAAAATAACCAGCAGTAAAGTGTGTGGCTCATGAGGGGGCAGAACCAACTAGCAGATTAGTAAGGTGGTCGAAAACTGCCTGTCATTCATTGCAAATAGGTATATGATTTCCCGTCACTTTCCTTACAGTACTCTCAACGAGGACAAAAAACAGCAATACAAATGTGATAGAGTTTCTAGCAGTCTTCCAGTATACAGTATCTAAAACTAGAAGAAAAGTTTTGGCTCATGTTTCCCTTTAGGGGTTTTTTAAGGTGTTCCAACTTTTGCCTTGGTTCGTTATGTAACCAAGTACATTTCTGGTTTCACTTAAGAATCTTTTGTTGGGTTGAAGTGTACGCAGTCATGATGGCAATGTACCTCTAAGTTCAAGGCTATCAAAACTTAGTTGGTCATCTGTGAGATGAAAGAGAGTAGAAACAGATGGCTGACCGGTCCTCAGTCACTCTCTCTATTTCTGTAATGAGATCATCATGAGCTAATTGCTCGGGCACTCCTGTGGGCTCTTTCCTTTTGTAGTTGCATCTCCGGAGGGGGAACATTTCAGAGGCCCTGCTTCTGTCATCTGTTTTGGTGGCTTCATCCTGCCGGTTTTCATTTTAAGTCTCATTACTGAAGTTTTATTCCAGAACTGCCGGTAAACCCCCTCCAAAGCAGAGCTGTATCAAGAGGATTATTTCTGTGACTCTGCATTTGTTTTGATTATATTAGTTACCATCAGTGCCACTGAATTCCTTATTTACCTGCTGGTATTTCAGCAAGGGGGTGAATTCCCGTACTTGCTGCAAATGATTCATTAAGATTTTTTAAAGTGGTCACGCTATTCTTACAGCTTTTGATTAACCCATGCAACCTTTACCTAATATAATAAAAAAAAAACTTGTATTCTTAAAGTGGAACTAACTTTCCTATCCATTACAGTCAAGGAAGCTGCCATCTTAGCCTCTGTTAGATTTGCAGTTGCCAAGGTGCTGCACATGTGATCAAATACGACACCAGCAATTTGATGGATTGGCTGCTCAACTGAAAGCACAAGCAACTGTGACAGGTATAGTTTATGGCATGCCTTGAATGTAACTGTTTCGGTATACCATTAAATCGATGGGTTTAATTCTGCTTTAAGTGCAGTAAAGCATTACAAACAATCCTATTTCTCAGTGTTTAAAGTGGAACTAAACCCAACAATTTAACGGTTTTCCAAAATGGTTATATTCAAGTTGCTTACGTTATCAACCAAACTGTTAAAGTGGTTCTAAAGATAAAGGTTAATGAACTAAAAGAGAAGTAAGGCCAAAGCTCTTTTGGACCTACATCTCCTGTGGGTCACAGGAGTGCACTTAGTTCTGCAAAGTGGAACTAATTTCCCTATCAATTACAGTCAAGGAAGCTGCCATCTTAGTCTCTGATAGATCTGCAGTTGCCAAGGTGCTGCACATGTGAGCAAATACGACTCCAGCAATTTGATGGATTGGCAGCTCGGCTGAAAGCACAAGCAACTGTGACAGGTATTGTTTGAGGCATGCCTTGAATGTCGATGGTGGGCTAAAGTCCGCTGACGTCACTCAGCCAGTCCAGGCTCTGCAGCGTTCCTGACTTTAATGGGAATGCGCCACTAAGAGCCTGAGCCAGCCGCTCCTGTCCGCTCCACATCCCGGTTCTCTAGTATGTGCTGGAGGGGTTGAGCAGAGAGCTGGTGATGGACAGTCTCCGCTCACTGAAGACCGAGAAGCGAGGCAGTGGGGACAGATACAGCAACGGCTGCATGCTCGGATAAGGGTCTGGTATGGATTTTGGGGGGGGGGGACCCCCACACCGTTTTTCTTTTTATCTTGGCGTGGGGCTTCCCTTTTAGCTACTTAAGGACCAGCCGCCACAGTGGTACAACGGCAATGTGGCTGGTTCCCGCAAATCGCTGTCATTGTACATCGGCTCGTACTCGCCGATTTGTGGGCGTGCATGCACACTGGCCAGCGGGGGAGCCAGTCAGCGGGTGGGGCGGACTTGATGTCCGCCAGCCACCCGCGATCATTCCCTGCAGTGACAGAACAGGGATTTGCCTGTGTAAACAATGCAAATCTCCGTTCTGACAGGGGAGATCACACAGATCTTGTCTTTCTGCTATGCAAGAAGACGGATCTGTGTATTTCCCCAGTCACACAGTCCCCCATACAGTTAGTAAGCACACTAGAGTGAACACATTAAACCCTTTGATCGCCCCTAGTGTTAACCCCTTACCTGCCAGTGTCATTAGTACAATAACAGTGCATATTTTTAGCACTGAATACTGTAATAATGTCACTGGTTCCCAAAAAAGTGTAAAAAATTTAAGTTAGGTGTCCGTTCTGTTCGCCGCAATTTCGCAGTCATTGATCACTGATCGCCGCCATTACTAGTAGAAAAAAAGAATAATAAAAACGGCAAAAATCTATCCTCTATTTTGTAGACGCTATAACTTTTGCGCAAACCAATCAATATACACTTATTGCGATTTTCTTTTTTTTACTAATATGTAGAAGAATACATATTGGCCTAAACTGATGAAAAAATATGTTTTTTTACATTTTTTTTATTTTATTTATTATAGCAAAAGTAAAAACTATATATTTTTTTTTCAAAATTGTCGGTCTTTTTTTGTTTATGGTGCAAAAAATAAAAACCCGCAGAGGTGATCAAATACCACCAAAAGAAAGCTCTATTTGTCGGAAAAAAAGGACATCAATTTTGTTTGGGTATGTCTGCGCACGACCGCGCAATTCTCAGGTAAAACGACGCAGTGCCGTATCGCAAAAAATGGCCTGTTCATTAAGGGGGGAAATCTTTTGGTCCTTAAAGCAGTTGTATAGTCAAAAAAATTACTTTTACCTAGCCTATAATAAGGCTTACCTGTAGGTAAAAAAATATCTCCTAAACCTGTACGGTTTAGGAGATATTCCCCCTGCAATGAGCTGCTGACTACAGCGGCGCATGCACACAGGGGATTCTTGGCTGAAAGACCGGCAGAATCCGAACCTTGCCGGGAAGAAGTCTCCCGTGCGCATGCGCGGGAGTGACAAAATCGCGGCTTCAGCCATTCACAGCGCTGGAGTCGCGATACCCGGAAGACACGCAGAGGCAACATGTCAGCTACCTCAGCGTGGACCAGGTGAGTTACCGATGCCTCGTTCTAAGGTAAGTATTTCATAATGAGCTAGTATGCGGTACATACTAGCTCATTATGCCTTTTCCCTTACAGGTGTATAAAAAAAAAGTTTCAGCGGGTTTACTCCCGCTTTAAGTGGTTACAATCAATGCCAGACCGAATGGTCTGGTTTGGTCCTGGGGTCGTATTATTTATGGGGTATTATTATTTTGTAAAGGGGTTCCTAATCAAGATTTATACCAGACTCAAAGGGCCTGGAATTTGTCGGGATCGAAGTCGGATCCCGTTCATTGAAGTCGGATGAAAGTTGGACATGAAGTCCCAGGGCAAAGTCAGATCCACAGTCGTACGATTGTTGTGTCGTACCAGTGTGAATCCGGCCTATTGTCAAAGCTTAATTGAACAAGCTAAAGTTAGAAGCTGATTGGTTAGTATGCACAGCTGCACCAGATTCTGTGTCAAAGAAATAGCAAGCCTCTGCTCATCTGATGTGGATGGCCATCTGTGTAAGATGCGGTGTGGAGGATGGCTCCTGTCTGCCTTTTAATCTTCCATACAAACAGATGTAGCTGGCATCGCTTCCAAGAAACATGCAATACTTTATTTCTCCGGGATAAAATACAACATATGCGCTAAGAGTGGAGGACATTATGTTGTATTTTATCCTGGTGAAAACAAATGTGAATCAATCGGCGTACTGCTACAAGATTCACGTTCATCTCAAAGTCGACGTGGTCAGAACTTACACAGAAAGCACCTCTCTGGCTACACCCCTTCCCCCGGTTGCTTATATAGGTACCAGTACTGCATTATGGAAGCAAAGTGAGACACACACATGCTCCCCATGTCTGGAAGTACCAGTCATTTTCAAAGAAGAATTGCAGGCATGGTATATTTTTCCGGCTTGGACCACCTCTACCTCATCTAGTCAGAGAACTCTTTGCATTCATTCAGAAAATACAAAGTATGCTGTAAATGTTGTCCATGCAAAATAGTCAACCTCTTTTTTTCACATGGCATCAGGCTGGCCGCTCAACACTGGACCTGAAAGCAAGTGGAGATCACCAAGCTGGACCAATGTAACTATGTGAAAATATACCATATGTGGAATCCATTTTTAATGCTGTCTCTAATAGGGACCTATCAGTAAGGCAGTGAAAATTTTTTTTTTTTAAATACAGTGAACCATATATACTAAGCATATAAAAAAAAAAGAGTGCACAAATCAGGCCTTCAGTACACTACTCAGCGCCAAATTATCCCTTCAATCCTGAGTCTCCTTCTCAGTATATACAGGCAGAACAAAAAAATGCGATAATATTAGTAGCAATAATGATATAATCCCAATAATCCCTTTAATCTATCGTGGATCCTGTTAGATAGCAGCCGTTTAAAGTACAAAAATAGGAATAACCATACCTTCCAGTGATAAAATAATCAAAAAGTCCCAGACCCGCTCGTGTTGCATACACGGCGTTTGTGATCACTTCCTGGTTAGGAACAGCTGACGGTGAAGCGCACTTGCCACTTCCGGTTACACCATAATAGCCACGCCCTTACAATCAAAATAATCTGGTATGTATTCTCACAAGATTAAAGTGGTTGTCCCGCCTGGGCAAAAAAAAAAAAAAAGAAAATGAAAGTCAGCAGCTACAAATAGTGTAGCTGCTGCCTTTTAATATAAGGACACTTACCTGTGCAGGGATCCAGCACAGTCCTCCCCAGGCTAGTTCTTCACTAGCCTTCGGGTTCCCAGCGTCTGCATCCTAACTGTAGACAGTCAGCTATGCAGCTTTCAGCTTCACAGCCGGCTGACCACTACGCTGAGCTTTGCCAATGGTCCCAGAGTTTTCTGGGACCTGTGATGTGTCCCAGAAGACTGAGGGAGGGGTGGGGGAGTACTTCTGCTCAAATCACCGAGGCAGATGAGGGGGGGGGGGGAGGAGGACTTAAAGCAGAACTTCCCTTTTTTGTTGGATTTCCGCTTTAAAGTCAAACTCTGGGTAAGCAGCTAAGTACACCGACTAAATACATATGTGAACTGTTTCATAGGTCAAAGGGTTTGTATTTTTGTCCATCCAGTCCTGAGATTTACACAGTTCTGCCGTTCTTTACTGCAGTTTCATAACAATTGTCTTGTCACACCTGAACCTGTGACTGGACAGTGCAAGTTGAAGCAGCAGACTGCTAAGCTCATCTTTATGTCACTCTGCTGTCTTCTATCAGTCAACCAATTAGTTCCTTTGCTGGAGAGGCCTAGGACACTAGAAAAATCGCAGAAAACTGCAGAGGGAAGTGGTACCTTCTGCTGCTCTCAAGTGGTAGTGCCTTGTGTCCTCACAACCTGACCCCTGGAGGACATGCCAATGGAGCTTAGTATGCTAAAATCCCCAGGCTAGTGAGAATGGGGCCAGTGTATGCTACAATTACCTGGGTCTTGCGGTTTCCTAAAGTAAAAGTTAAGACCAGTAAGTTCCAGGTGGGCCCCTCTGGTCTTTGATTTGTCTTTACCATGCCATTTGTAGTGTTTTGTATTTAATGTCTTACAGTATGTTTAGGAATTTGAAGGTGGAGGGTACATGTTTCGCAATGCTTCTCCAAAAACGGTTCTGTAAGATCTTAACCATATGCTGCATTACTAACTAAATAAAACCAGCATGCCACACATGCTAGTCACTCTTAGGCATTTTTCTGACAAATTTGTACACTCACACTGCCCGTGGAAAGGTTTCATTTGAAAGATGGTTTTCATTTTTAAACTACTGTGATTATGTATTGCACGTGTATTATTAGACTTGTCCACAAGAGGGCACTGTGAGCCTACTGTATAGCTCCCCCATTGCAGAAGAGCATAGACTACGTGCAAGTTATTAAGTTGATTTCCAGGTATGGTCTTTTTTGTATAGTTACATTGGCCCAGCTTGGAAATATTTATATGCCTTACCTGTGGGATCCTTGTCAAAGCAGAGAATCACTGTACAGGGGGTCCCCTACTTACAAAACATCCGACTTACAAACGACTCCTACTTACAAACGGAGGGAGACAACAGGAAGTGAGAGGAAATCCACCCCTAGGAAGGGAAATTCACTCCTGTAAGAGTTAATATGGGAAAAAGGTGATGCTTTATCACCAGTCCATGTTTCCCTAACAACCCAAAATTTTCAAAATCCAATTGTCATTGGGACAGAAGGTGAGGTGAAATCTTCTGAACAGGGGCACAGGCAGCAAAACAAATGTTACAGGGGTGATAACCCTTCTCTATGTTATCTAAAAAACGTAAAAATATATTTTTTGGCTGGAGCTACACTTAAAAAATGTACCTGTTCCGACTTACAAACAGATTCAACTTAAGAACAAACCTACAGTCCCTATCTTGTTTGTAACCCGGGGACCCCCTGTAGTAGTCATCGCTACTAACGTGATCCTTGTGATTTTCTCGGTCCCGCCATTCACAAAATATCTTGAATTCACAGAACATCTTGCAAGTCAGTCTCTGTTTGAACAAGGTGGAGAGGCAAGGAGGGGACATTTGTCTGCCAACGTACATCTGTGTGTGGTGGTCGGCAAGTGGTTAATGCATAGAATGCATTAAGGTGAAAAACCTTGAGGGTTTACAAGAACCCCTTTACCCAGTGTGTGTGTGTACACTATGTGGTGCTTGCACTAAGGGATGTGCCAATTTTTATTGCTTGTTGTGCAGGGAAACAATAACTGTCACATCCCTGCTGACAGAACAACAGAGCTTTGTATTGTTTACATAGGCAGAGCTCTGTCCTGTCTTCCTCCTCGGCAATCAGCAGGTGCCGGCGGTCATCCATTGGCAGGCACCCTCTGATCGTCTTGTGCTGTGACTAATTACAGCACAGCCTGCGCGGTCCCTACCTGTAAGTGCTGGATCATGTATTAGATACGCAATCTAGCACAGGCAAGCGGCTATAACAATATCTCTAGATGTACAGTGCCTTGCAAAATTATTCACCCCCCTTGGCATTTTTTGTGTTTTTTGTTGCCTCACAACCTGGAATTAACACGGATTGTTTGAGGATTTGCATCATTTCATTTACAGAACAACTTTGAACTTTTGCTTCACAAAAAAAAAACAAAAAACAAATAGGACAAAATAACAGAAAAAGTCAATGTGCATAACTATTCACCTCCCTAAAGTCAATACTTTGTAGAGCCACCTTTTGCAGCTATTACAGTTCCAAGTCACTTTGGATAGGTCTCTATGAGCTTGCCACATCTTGCCACTGGGATTTTTTCCCATTCCTCCTTGCAAAACTGCTCCAGCTCCTTTGAGTTGGATGGTTTGTGCTTGTGAACAGCAATCTTTAAGTCTGACCACAGATTTTTCTATTGGATTGAGGTCTGGGCTTTGACTAGGCCATTCCAACACATTTACATGTTTCCCCTTAAACCACTCAAGTGTTGCTTTAGCAGTGTGTTTGAGGTCATTGTCCTGCTGGAAGGTGAACCTCTGTCCTAGCCTCAAATCACACACAGAGTGGTACAGGTTTTGCTCAAGAATATCCCTGTATTTAGCACCATCCATCTTTCCCTCAACTTTGACCAGTTTCCCAGTCCTGACTGCTGAAAAATGGGGATGGTGTTCTTTGGGTGATGTGATGTGTTGGGTTTGCGCCAGACATAGCGTTTTCTTTGATGGCCAAAAAGTTCAATTTTAGTCTCATCAGACCAGAGCACCTTCCTCCATACATTTTGGGAGTCTCGCAAACTCAAAACGTGCCATTTTGTTTTTTGCTGAAACGGCTTTCTTCTGGCCATAAAGCCCAACTCTATGGAGCGTACGGCTTATTGTCGTCTTATGTACAGATACTCCAGTCTCTGCTGTGGAACTCTGCAGCTCCTCCAGGGTTACCTTAGGTCTCTGTGCTGCCTCTCTGATTAGTGCCCTCCTTGCACGGTCTGTGAGATTTGGTGTGTGGCTGCCTCTTGGCAGGTTTGCTGTTGTGCCATGTTCTTTCCATTTGGTTATGATAGATTTGATGGTGCTTCTAGGGATCATCAAAGATTTGGATATTTTTTTATAACCTAACCCTGACTTGTACTTCTCAACAACATTGTCCCTTACTTGTTTGGAGAGTTCCTTGGTCTTAATGGTAGTGTTTGGTTAGTGGTGCCTCTTGCTTAGGTGTTGCAGCCTCTGGGGCCTTTCAAAAAGGTGTGTACAGTACATGCACTTTTCTCAGGTACATCAGACCTATAGTTGCATTGACTTTTGAGTGACCACAGCTGTCTGGATTGGTCTCCTGAGTGCGAAATAGACTCTAAGATCTGGTCGGACCATTCCCCTATATACATGACATTTTTGCTCCCCTCCACACCGGTGAAGGAGTGGACATGGCGCTTGAACGACTTGTTGCTGGCAAATTTGGACTGTGTTACAACTTTTTTGGGGACCACACACAAGATACCACATAGTTTCCCATCCAATGGGAGGCACTCTTAATGAAAGCAAGAATTGGCCTTGCTGTAAAAAAATGCAATGGTATGCACCTGTCAAACAGGTGTAGAAAAATTGGTCTTAGGGTGTCGGTGGTGCCTTTCCACCGTAACCCTATAGAGGTACTCTTGATGAAAGCAAGAATTGGCCTTGCTGTAAAAAATTGCAATGATATGCACCTGTCAAACAGGTGCAGAAGAATTTGTCTTTAGGTGTTAATTGTGCCCATGAAACCTATACCAAAAACATTCTTCCAGATAAAATGATTGAACACTCTCAAAGCTAGGCAGCCTCGAAGTCCTGCAGAGATTCCACATCCAAAAAAGACTTAATCAGTGACATCGGCATTAGGGGCTTCATAGCTGGTAATCCAGGACTGATTCATTTTTATAAAAGTCAAACGTTCCATGTAGTCTGTGGATAGACGTATTCTATGATCAGTAACGAAACCTTCTGCAGCACCGAATGCCCGTTCTTAAAGCATGCTGGATGCAGGGCAGCCCAACAACTCAATAGCAAAATAAAAATTATTGTTGCTCTACATTGAGATGGCCTAGGCTATAAGAAGATTGCCAAGACCCTGAAATGGAGCTGCAGCACGGTGGCTAAGACCATACAGCAAATTAACAGGACAGGTTCCGCCCAGAACAGGCCTCGCCATGGTAGACCAAAAAAGTTGAGTGCACATGCTCAGCGTCATATCCAGAAGCTGTCTTAGGGAAATAGACGTACGAGTGCTGCCAGCATTGCTGTAGAGGTTGAAGGGGTGGGGGGTCAGCCTGTCAGTGCTCAGACCATACACTGCATCAAATTGGTCTGCATGGCTGTTGTCCCAGAAGGAAGCCTCTTCTAAAGATGATGCACCAGGTGAGGAGTACAAAGACAAAAGTGTCTTGCCTACAGTCAAGCATGGTGGTGGGAATGTCATGGTCTGGGGCTGCATTAGTGCTGCCGGCACTGGGGAGCTACAGTTCATTGAGGTAACCATGAATTCCAACATGGACTGTGACATACTGAAGCAGAGCATGGTCCCCTCCCTTCAGGGACTGCGCCGCAGGGCAGTATTCCAACAACCCCAACCACACCTCCAAGATGACCACTGCCTTGCTAAAGAAGCTGAGGGTAAAGGTGATGGACTGGCCAAGCATGTTTCCAGACCTAAACCCTATTGAGCATCTCTGGGGCATCCTCAAACAGAAGGTGGAGGAGCGCAAGGTCTCTAACATCCACCAGCTTTGTGATGTCATCATGGAGGAGTGGAATAGGACTTCAGTGGCAACCTGTGAAGCTCTGGTGAACTCCATGCCCAAGAGGGTTAAGGCAGTGCTGGAAAATAATGGTGGCCACACAAAATATTGACAATTTGGCCCAATTTGGACATTTTCACTTAGGGGTGTACTCACTTTTGTTACCAGCGGTTTAGACATTATTAGTGTGTTGAGTTATTTTGAGGTGACAGCAAATTTACACTGTAATACAAGCTGTACACTCACTACTTCAGTATTGTCACATAAAAAGATATAATAAATTATTTACAAAAATGTGAGGGGTGTACTCACTTTTGTGAGATACTGTAAAGCTGCAGCAGCTAAAGGTTTGGAGAGCAGACAACCTAGCCATTTAGTTTGCCTGTTCAGCCAACTCTGAAAATGCACAGTCAGGGTCGAACTCTACATCAGTGGTTGTCAACCTCAGTCCTCAAGTACCCCCAACAGACCATGTTTTGGGAATTTCTCTTATGCCGCTTACACATGATCGTAATTCTCGTCGGAAAAAGCTCTGGTTTCCCCGACGGAATTCCGACAGAATTCCGCTCAAACTGTCTTTCCTACACACCAAATTCCGACTGTCAAGAACACGGTGATGTACAACACTACAACGAGCCGAGTTCAATGCTTCCGAGCATGCGTCAAATTGTTTCGAGCATGCGTAGGAATTCTGCACGTCAGAATTGCTACAGACGATCGGAATTTCCGATAGAAACCTTTTCCGTCTGAAAAATTGAGAACATGCTCTCAATTTTTTGCTGTCGGAAATTCGGCCAGCAAAATTCTAATGGAGCCTACACACGGTCGCATTTTCTGATGAAAAGCTCTCATCAGTCTTTTTCTGGCCGGAATTCCGATCGTGTGTACGCGGCATTAGATAAAATAGCTGTCCAAAATTCCAAGACATTGACTTTGATTTAAAGCATTTGTGCAAGATAAAGGAAAACCTGCAAACATGGCCTGTTGGGGGGTACTTGAGGACTGAGGTTGATAATCACTGCTCTACATGGTTGCAAACTCAAATCTTTTTCCTATCCAGGAACAAGCAGGTAGCTAGTGAAGACAGACACATTTTTTTACAGCTATGTTCTAGCACACTCCACTATAGTCTTCAAAGAGGGAGGTTGCACCTTTCCAAATCATACAAGAGGCTATAGCCCCAAATAAAATCACTATGAAATCTTATTCTAATCATAAACTGCCTCCACTACCCAGAAACGCTGTGAAAAGCACCCTTAATCTAGTCCAATGGACTGTAAGAAACCAAAGTAACTGGTAAACTGAGTGGGTTTTCTGGCTTCAGCATAGTTGCGATGTACATGTTACAATCCGTGGTACGTGACATATTTCTGTAAATTAGAGACAGCTAGTCACTGCGCAATATAATACAATGAATGTTCTTATTTTAGTTTAGTTTTTTTAACCTTTTTACTTTTAAAGGGCTATTTAAGTAGCAAACTCCTATATTGTAGTAATTACATAAGCTTGCTGTAGCGCTAATTTCAATTACACCCCTCATGACTAGTGGAGCTAAATTGGATTTACATGGTCCTGGTCACAAGGACCATTTGCAGTGATGTAGATTATCACAGACACTTGTGTCACATGGACAGCCATTCCACACGGAAATGGCAGAAAATAAGTTAATCTGTTAAATAATACATGAAAGAGATAGCCCACCACGTCTGAAAAGACAAGCTTCATACAAGCTCCCATCAAAAGCCAAAGCAGTATGATTCCAACTTAGCTTCTGCCGAACGGAGAAAGACAATGTGGCAGTAAAGAACATTATAACTTTATACTGTATTATTATTTAAATTTTTATTAAGTGTTGTTAAGTCAATATCAGTTATTGTTTTCTGTTTGAGTCTTAAGTCTTTGCAACGGCATGTTCATAAGTTCTGTGACGGTATGCCTCCACCTTATTGCTGGTCGTCCTCTTATTCTTTTATCTTCATTTTCTACAACAAGATTTGAGTTTTCCAGTGAGTTGGTTCTTCTCATAATATGTCTAAAATATGACAACCTAAAATGGTTCTAAAGGCAGAAGGTTTTTTTTACCTTAATGCATTCGTCAGGCTGACAAACTCTCCAGATCTTTAAAGTGGTTGTAAACCCTTACAAACCACTTTGACCTACAGGTAAGCCTAAATTAAGGCTTACCTGTAGGTCCAATAAATATCTCCTAAACCTACATGGTTTAGGAGATATTTCGAAAAAAAGAGGCATCGCTGTCTACGGCGCATGCGCCGTAGACAGCGGTGCGCAGGCGCACTGAGCATGCCGAGATCAAGGCGATATGCCGCTCTCGTGTGTATGTGCGGGAGTGACATCATCGCCGCTCCAGCGAATGACAGCGATGGAGCGGCGAAACCCGGAAGTCACTCTGCGATTGATGGCGCCGGCGGAGGTCGTGGACGAGGGTCGCTTTGGGGGCTTCGTTCTCAGGTAAGTTATGCATAATGAGCTACGTTTATTTTAACTGAGTTACTTACATCACTGATAGAACCCCAAATGGCCTGCAACTTTGCAACTTTTGAATCATGTCTGCAATGTAGAATTTTGTGCTTCAGTTCAACTTAGTTAAAAAAAAAATAATAAAAATGCTATAAATCTATCCCCTATTTTGTAGATAACTTTTGCGCAAACCAATTAATATAAGCTTATTGCGATTTTTTTTCCCCAAAAATATGTAGAAGAATACATATTGCCCTAAACTGAGGAAGAAATTTGTTTTTTTTTAATATATTTTTTGGGGATATTTATTATAGCAAAAAGTAAAAAATATTGCTTTTTTTTCAAAATTGTTGCTCTTTTTTTGTTTATAACGCAAAAAATTTAAACCGCAGAGGTGATCAAATACTATCAAAAGAAACCTCTATTTGTGAGAAATAAGGGATGTTAATTTTGTTTGGGTACAACGTCGCACGGCCACGCAATTGTCAGTTAAAGCGACGCAGTGCCGTATCACAAAAAAGGGCTTGGTCAGGAAGGGGGTAAATCATTCCTGGGGCTGAAGTGGTTACGGCCCCTGAAGAAGTTAAATATTTCCATGACCACATACATAGGGCAGAGCTGGGTGATGTCAGACCAAGAAGTGTACTGGATGTCTTGTATATTACTGCCAAGAGCAGTGTCTAGGTATGTGATTACCAAGCTGTGGTGCTTTTACTGTGGCGCATCAGGACAGTGTACATATACAAATGCATGTGAGTTGTTTACCTTACTTTTAATTACCACATTTTTTATTTCATTTTATTTCTATTTTTTTTTTGTTTACTGCATTTATTTATATATACAGTACATGATGAAGTAATTTTTTGTTTTTGAGCCATCCAACATATTGTCACCATGAAACAGCAGGAGAGGAGAAGTAGAGTCATTACCATGATGATCCACCACCAAAACCTGAAAGATAAATGCTCCTACTCCTGATTATCTTAGCTGGTGCTAAAAACTTTTAGAATTTTTTTTCGGGGGGGGGGGGGGGTTAGGTGAACAAACCCCTCTAGGTCTGCACCCTACAAACTGAGTCCTCCAGCAGTCACGGCTCCCCTGATTCCCAGTGCTGCGGCTTCCCTGTTAACCCGGTCTTCTTTCCGAGTTCCAAATCTTCAGCCTCCTGTTCTGATTGGCCGGAACAAGAAGCCAGAAACTGATGGCGAATATTGATTCGCTTAAGTTACAAAGTGGGAGGGTTCTGCGCCCCGAGGAAAACATAAAACAAGCCAATTAGAGCCTCAAGCTCTAATCACGTGCTTGTAAAAAACGAACGGACCTAATAGAAACCTATTAGTCCGACGCCCCACACAGTACTCAGCTAGACACATAGAATGATTGATTTTTAACTACTTCCCACCCGGCCACTGTATATATACGGCCGGGTGGGAGCCGTCTACTTCAGATCAGACGTTCCTGAACGTCCATCAGAAGTAGCGGGATCGCGCGCGCGTGCCCACGCATCGGCGCGATCCCGATGCGCTCGTGTCACCCGGACACGGCGCATCTCGGATCGGCAGGAGGGCTCTGTGATTGGCCCTCCTGATCACATGACAGCCGTGTCCAATCACAGCCGTCATGTGATGTAAGCAAACAGCCGGTTACAGCTTTTTACTCACTGATCACCAGTCTAGTAAAACACACATGTCCCCACACATGTCCCCAAAACATACATGTCCCAAAACACACATGTCCCCAAATAATAAAAACACGTCTCCAAATAAAAATACATGTCCCTAAATAATAAAAACACATGTCCCTCACATATGTCCCAGTAAAATAACATGTGCCAATGATTATCTGCACACATATGCCCGTGATCACCTGCACACATCTGTACATAATCATTTGCGTACATCTGTCCGTGATCATGCAAAACAATTATTATACACTTAACATCATTTTTTTTACTAAAAACATGTAGCAGAATACATTTTGGCTTAAATTAATGACAAAATTTGATTTTATTGGATTTCTTTTAAAAAAGAAAGGAGAAAATATTGTTTTTTTTCAAAATTTACGCTATTTTTTCGCTTATATCGCAAAGAATAAAAAACGGAGTCGTGAATAAATACCACCAAACTAAAGCTCTATTTGTGCAAACAAAATGATAAAAATTTCATTTGAGTACAGCATTGCATGACCGCGCAATTGTCATTGAAAGTGCGAGAGCGCTGAAAATTGGTCTGGGAAGGAAGGGGGAGAAAGTGCCCTGTATTGTAGTGGTTAAATAAATAATAATATGACTAACATTTTTTACTTTAAGATGTTAAAAATGTTAGTCATATTATTTTATTTTATTTTTTTAAATCACTCTATGTGTGGCTATGCAGACTAGGGGGGCCGTGCCCCTTATGGATCGGCTGCCATTGATCTTAGCAATACCACACTTTATTTGTTCTTTGTACCCGTAGTAGAGCCAAGAAACAGTAGTGCGCAATATATTTTTTATTTTTTTCATCCTACCCAAACACACTGACACTAACATTCACACTGATGACACTAAATATAAAACCTTTTTTTCTTTCCTGAAACACACTGGCTGAAATGCTGCCACTAACTGACACTAAAACTGACACCAATTGACACTTACACTGCTGCTAAATGACCCTGATACCAACACTGACACTAATGCTAGCCATACACCAGTCGAAAAATCATTCTAACTTGTTTTCAAAAAACAAACACATGATTGTGAGAGCAAATGATATTGCCATCATGTAATGACAGAATTTCAAATCATAAATCGTTCAGTGGACATAAACAAATAATTTTCTCATCTGTTTTTTGCTTCTGGGTCAAATATGTACAGTGCCAACAGTTCAATTTCTAATGGGCGAGAAACACATTAACCTTTCAATTTATCGTCCATTTGGCAGAAGTTTTCCAAACTTTTCCTTCGATTTTTTTGGTTCAAAAATGTCACAACTGATATTCAATTTGTGCCTAAACTGACGCTAATGCTGCGTACACACGGTCGGACTTGGCAACGGGATAACCTCCCATGTTCTCTATCTAAGTCCGTTGGAAATTCCGAAAAAGTCCAATGGGGCATACACACGGTCGGAATATCCGACCAAAAGCTCCCATCAGACTTTTTCTGTCGGAAATTACGACCGTGTGTACGTGGCATTACACTAACACTCAGTAAACCAGATCAGGCCCTGAATTAAAGCGGAACTTCAGTCATTTTTTCATCTTTCCATCTATTACATTTTCTGCCCTTGTTGTTTTAACGTTAGATACTAAAACATTTTTTTTCTGCCAGTAAATACCTTATATAGCCCACTTCCTGTTTCTTGTCTTGTAAAAAGCCTTGGCTTATGACATCATGCACAGCTCTCTCTCACTCTTGTGAGAGCTTGCAAGGAAGGGAGGGGGGTGAGGCATAAGAGGGCCAATGGGAGCTGCAGAGCTGTAGGTGTGCCTCTGTGTGTCTGTGTAAATCCAGGAAGTGAACAGGCAGCAGCTTCAGCTGCCCACAGTTAAAATGATTGCAGCCAGACTCAGTGGAGGGAGATTTCAGCAGCATATTTGGCAAGTACAGAATCACAGTATATATAAAATAATATGCAAAGTGGTTGGAGGGAAGCTTCAGAATGGCAAAGATTTTTTTATTTCAAATTATGTGAGCAGACTGCAGTTGCTCTTTAAGTCATCTTTATTTTTGTTTTCCAACAGACCTTTATTTATTTATTTTAATACAGACTTCTCCTTTAGGCCCCTTTCACACATGACCATACATTAGATCAGTTCAGTCACTTATTTTTATCATCAGTTGTTGTCAGTAAACATCAGTTTTCATCCATTTTCATTTCCGTTTTACATCCATTGTCATCCGTTTTTCATCCGTTTTTTATCCGTTTCCGTCTGTTTTTTTTATCCGTTTTTTTTTTTTTTTTAAAACAGTTTTTCATCAATTATGGGAATTTTCCCATGATTCCTTGTTGTTGGGTCATAGGTTATTTGTAATGTATGCATATAAAACTACATATTTTGATGAAAAACGGATGTCAGCGGATCGGATGTGAACGGATCGTCCGCTAACATCCGTTTTTCGTACAAAATAGGGTTTTCTTCCGTTCAGAAAAACGGAGCTTAACGGAGACGGATGTTAACGGACATTAGCAGATGATCATCCGCTAACGTCCGCTATCCTATAGAGAAGCATTGATGTCCGTTTTGATCCAAAAACGGACGAACGGTCCGCATGTGTGAAAGGGGCCTCAGAGCAGGAAAATATACATTGTATCTTTTCCTCCTGTCTGCTGTTTCTCCACTTCACAGGGGAGAAACAACTCTGAGACAGGCATTACACTGTCAATCACAGTAGTGATCGCTTTGATTGGCTAATCACAGTGATCACATTACCGGGACCCGGTTTTACCTGCTCCAGATAATTTGTAGAAGACCAGGAGCCGTCACCAATGGCTCGGTCTCAGTGCTGGGAGCTCACAATGGAGTGCGTTTCCAGCGCAATCACAAGAACACATATTAGAGATGCACCAACATTTTGGTGGCCAAAAATTATGTTTTTGCCATTTTGCCAATAGAGTAAAAAGTGTTGATAATTGCGCCAAAAACGCACGTGATTTTGCCACGATTTTACTGTGCTTATGGTGTGTTTTTCATAGGTCATGTGACTCAAAAACGTAACGCATGTGTGTTATGAATGCGTTCTTGCTGCGTTTTCAATGCATTTCAACGGGGAGGTGCATTTTTGGTGCTTTTTTTTAACTGATTAAAAATTCCCGCAAACAAGATTTTTAACACTACAATGGAAGCGCAACAGACCAGTGTAAAGACATACATAGAATTTTAAGGGATGCATTTTTCTTGAGGTGCCGATAATGGCCGACATTAAATTCGTATTAATTTAAATTCGTTATAATTATTAAAAAATCGAATATAATACAATAATATCAAGATATATTTTTTTTTTAAAAACTGTCATCTTCGGTTTTGGCCAAGTGCATCCTGAATTTTCGGTTTTGGTTTCGGCACCAAAATTTCCATTCGGTGCACCTCTAATGCCCCGTACACACGGTCGGAAATTCCGACCACAAAATCCGTCGGATTTATTCCGACGGATTTTGTCCGACACTGGTGTTGCATACACACGGTCGGACAAAGTTGTCGGAAAATCCGATCATCCTGAACGTGGTGACGTTTGTTGCATACGACGGGACTACGTAGAGGCTAGTAGCCAATAGCTTTGGTCTTGTAATGTGATTTGAGCATGCGTGGCACTTTGTCCGTCGGAATTTGCTACACACGATCGGAAAAAGTCCGATAGGACTTTGTTGTCGGAAAATTTGAGAGCCCACACACGATCGGAATTTCCGACAACAAGGTCTGATAGGACATTTTCCGTCGGAAAATCCGACCGTGTGTACGGGGCATAACACATATATGCAGCGCACAAGAATAAACCCACTTTCTGGATGCCCCATATTTGTGTTACACAGTAGTAGTGGGGTACAACTTCTCATCTTCTTCTTATAAACCTACAGCGATTATTGACTGGTAATCATGCTATAAAGGTTTCCTGCTATGGAAAGACTACGCTTTGTCCTTTTCTCCCATATTCTCGTCTGTGTTTTCAGCCAATCACATGCATCTCTAGTGGATACAATGAGCAGCTTTGCTGATGCTCACTGCCTAGGCATGTTTTGACATTGCCACCACCAGAAAGCTCACCCAGAACAATGGTGTGAAACTGTCACTGGAAAGAGTGCATGTAGACAGAAAATGCTTGCAAAAAGAATTAAGAAATTTTAGCAGCATTCTGGTGCAAAATAGAATGAAAACAGTGAAAACTGTATTTTCTAAAAGCAAAAAACAAAAACGAAACATGGTGATTATGAGACACAGTGCTTTAACATAATACATTTCATCCAGTTAAGGTTTACATCTACCTATAGTAAACCTCTAAGGAACATAGGAACATTTTATGGTGCAATATGTAATATATGAGACAATGACGTTATCCTCTGCGGGTTTATATAATATTAACAAGGTGTTTATTCAGTCCCAACAGTTTTGGTAGACTCTCAGAGTGCTTTGATCTTTGACACAGTGCTGATAGGACAGAATGAAGTAGGTTGTTTTCACTATACCCAATCTTTGCAGAATCCCATATGTTGTGGATTAGTGGCACAGGTGGTGCACAGATGCAGGTTAGGTACAGACAGAGAGCTTATAAGACAAATAACTGATAACCCTTCCGCTGGGGTTCACGTGTCCTCACCTACTGTGGTGAAAATAAAGGTTGCATGGACAATCACAAAATAAATGTACTTGGCTCTTCACTCATATGCCTTTAAAAATGTGCATGGACCGCTAATTGCCAAAGCTACTAGCCCTAGTGTGATCTGACAAGTACTAAGGTTCCTTGGTTCTGAAGACAGTCCCTGGTTTTGGATCACTAGAAAATCTTGACCTTGGACTGTCTCTGGTTTGTGAATACTGATCAGGTTTACAATTCTTCTTTTTGGTGTTTGAGTTGAGAACAGTTTGGCACTTGCAATTGCTCTTCTGGCCCAAAATGTTCTACTTATCACAAGAACGTCTACCAGCAATGGATCATTCCTGGTAAGTGACAAAAGATAAACTGTTGACAATGTGAGAACCTCATCTAGACTGTCAGTAAACAATCCAAGATAAGTTTTTCTTTTTGGTTTAGAAAACCTGTATCTATTTTACATTAATTCTGAAAGTCTAGCAACAGAAACATATCACTGATGACGACGCTATCTCTGATATGTCATCAATAAATCAGCAATGCTGAACCATGAACTTTACAGCGTCTAACTCTTTCCTTCTCTATCCAAATCCAAATAAAAAGTTTGAGCTTTATTTGATCTCCCTACCCCATTCCTGCACTCCTTCATTCTATTCAGGAGTACTGTAAGCCTGTGCTGGCCTTGACCCACTTGAAGTGGATTGGATGATGGTGGGCATTGTTTAACCTGGAAGAGGGCCGACGCTGGATCACATAGCTGTGAGTCTGTAGGGGGCAATTCCAGGGACACGGTAAGTATTGCAAGAAAAGCTACTTTTTTAAATTTTTGGACGGAAGAAGGGAGCATTATAACCTTGGTAAATTTTTTGCCATCTGTGTCCCATTGGGGAGATTTGCCTTCACTTCCTATCACATATCCAAAACAGGAAGTGAGAGGAAATCCCTGGTAATAATCAGGGTCAGCAGAACTGATGTCACCATCAGAGGATTTCCTTTCTATTCCTGTTCTGGTGGGAAATCAAAATTTTCTTTCACTTTCAGTGATAATGATAAACAGGACAAATAAAGAGGGTGAATCTCCCTAACGTGGGCACATACAGGAATACAAATCTGGCAGGTTTTCTACTCTATAAAATGAAATAAAAAGTATTGCCTTCAGTTCTACTTTAATCTTATGTCAAAGGTGGGGTTGGGCTTTAGGAGTCTACAATCAGAATTCACACTGCTGTCAGACCAATCCATGAAGGATTTTGGTTGATTGTTACAGTATACTATACTTAAAAAAAGTATGGCCAAAGTTTTGTAGCCATACCTCTATTGTGAGTCACAGGAGTACTCTTACTTTTGTTCTCCTATGACCTAGAGTCAGCGGCTATTGCCTGCTATCATCTGACAGGGCAGAGAGAGCCGCTCTAGGACTCTGTAAGGATCCTGACAATATTGTTTGAATCCATTCGGCAGCCTGAATGACAGCTGGCTCCACTTAAGGCTGAGAGGTTGAGCCAAATGCGCCAAACCCCTCTCCAACCTGGTGCTCCAATGAGCACTGAAGGGGCAGAGCAAAGAGAGGTGACTGACAGTCACTGCTCAACTCCGAGCAGACTAAGAGCTGAGCAATGTGACTGCTCAGTTCTTTGTGTTAGGGCCAACTTGGGACATCACACTGATGCTGCAGCATAGAGGTACCGTATTTATCGGCGTATAACATCGGGGAAAAGTAGTGGGTGTGTGTTATATGCCGATCCCCACTGTCTGTGAGCCGAAAATAGCGAAAAAGACTCAGCGCCGCCAAAAAAGACGGAGCCGAGTGCTCGGCTCTGCTCGCAGTCCCGCCTCCCTTCTGTTTCTGTAGCGAGCGCTGCTGAAAAAGACAGAGCCGACTGTACTGTGTACTCGGCTCGGCTCTGCTCGCAGTCCCACCCAGACTGGGTGGGACTGCGAGACGAGCCGAGACGAGTACAGCCGAGTACACAGGCTCGGCCTATCTCGGCAGCGGGAAATTTAAACGTGGGCAAGGCTGCAAACGGCGCTGGACAAGCTGCAAATGACACTGGGCAAGCTGCAAACGTCGCTGGGCAAGGCTGCAAATGGCACTGGGCAAGCTGCAAATGACGCTGGGCAAGCTGCAAATGACACTGATCATTCGGCAATGATGGACAAGGCTGCAGATGCACACTGATAAGGCTGCATTGATGGGCATTTAAATGTAAGTTTTTTTTTTCCTTAAACTTCCCTCCTAAAACTTTTTTCCTTAAAATGTCCTCCTAAACTTGGGGTGCCTGTTATACGCCGGTGCTTGTTATACGCCAATAAATACGGTATATATGTTTTTTTTTATATAGAGTATATATGTTTTTTTACAAACCCATGCGTCCCTTTTAAGAACTAACACTCTTCACTGAATAGGGATGAAAATGGTAGCTCTCACACTTTTCTATTGTAGGTGGTATGAAATTCCACTTTGGCAATATTTTATTAATCTGTCCTGCTATGCAATAAACCATTAATATTGATTAGCTGCAGAGATAATGTAATTTCATATTTGTTATATTCCCCTCAGAGACTTATGTATTTCCTTTAATTGCATTGAGAAGCCAGAGAATGAAATTACAGCATTGGTTCCTATCCTAATATGTCTGAGAACAGAACAGTGTCTTGGCAAACCACGGCTACGTGTGTTTTACCCAAAGCATCAATCAGATCCTCACTGGTTTTACTAACTTAGAGGATCCGCCGATGAAAACAAACTTACAATGTGAATATAAAGATGGCACCAAGCAGCGCTCTCCCATGTTTAATACTCTTTCCAAAAGTCCAATTAGTTTTGCTTGGCATATCACAGCTCTTCACCGACAAAGCCCACTGTCGACAGTCCCCGAGGGTCTCATTATGAGAGCGTTTAATAATAAAGATTTGTTTTCAACACTTTTCAACAAAGACACGTTAAAATAGCAGCAGGGCAGAAAGGACACACAGGGCATATTATTCAAGAGCTCGGGCAGCAACTAAAAACAAGTGTACTGCTAGTGCTCTTCAGGACACAATGCCACCAAGATCAAGGCAGGAAATCCTCGGTCTATCTGGCTGTTTACAATGCTGCGGAGCTTGTCACATGATATTGTGTTGCTCAACCTCCATTTTATGCAATATTGTAAGGCCTCATGCACACAAGACATTTTTTTCCTCCCCTGGACATCTTTGCACCTTGCAGCTTAAAAAACATGCCCAAAGCTGAGGTTTGCACATGCAGTTAGGCGCATCAAGCATTTGGGTGTTAATTGATAAAGTTGGCCAGAATATTCATTTATTCTGGCCATAGAAATGAATAAACGCTCAAGCACTAAACGCGCCTGTAGGCAGGTGCAGTCTGCTTTCTCCACAGCAGGTGGCACTGTTGCTGGAGAGGAAGTCAGGAAAAATTATGTTCTTCTATGGTTTCCTGGGTCACTGGGGAAGCTGTCCTATTGGATGCTGCCACCCCATTTGACTCAAGTGGCCATCTTGGGTCAGGCGGTGCCAATTTAAGGCCCTGGCTCCTGGGTTTTGGCACACTTTTGGTGAGTGGACAGAGTAGGGACAAGTACCCCGTCTGTGAGGGACAGTGTTAGTGTAAGGGAAAGGTTCCTGACGAGGAGGGAAAGAGTAGGGCCTCATCTTTTCTGGACATTCTACTGATTTGGGACCAGACGGCCAGGCCCCACTCAGTCCAGCTGGAATCTACCTCTGTCATGCTACTGAACTTTGAGTGGTGTCCAGCGGGGTGGCTTTCCCCCAGGTTTGTTGTGAACTGTTGCTGCATTTTTTCAATACAAGTCAACTGCACTTGCCTTTGTGAATTATTCACTCCACACCATGCTGCACCCCACCTACATGGCTAGCGTTTAGGCATGTTTATACTCATTTAGATGTGTTTAGTCTGGTTCAGCATTTCAGTCTGCCCAAAAGCTTCTCTCCCAAATGCACTGGTAGTGCACTTTTTTTCCAGCCTCTAAATACTCCTCGTCTAATACACCTGTAAACAGCCACATGGGCTAACAAAGGGGTGCATTTACAGGCTGAAAACAAACAAACAACAAACACTTGTAAAAGCTGCGTTTTTTACATCCTGTGCGCATAAAGCCTAAAGCTGGCCGTACTTTTGTTTGAACGCTCGTAGAAAAATCATTTGTCAGGACATTCTTTCTTGTCACCAACTAACTTGGTTCAAAGTCCTTAAAATTTCATCCAGACATACTAAACAGGTTTCATTACAATATGCATGATTTTTTCCCCAAATTCTAACTACGTTCATAGTTAGAAGTTCATTCATTTGACAAAAAACCTCCATCCTGCTCCATCTAATTTCCTCATCACTACAGTCAAAAACAAACATAATATTGAATGGACATTCTGAAATGAATATGAGTGTCACCAGCACTGTCACATGGGAGGAAGGGATGTGATTTGAATGCCACCAATAACGAAATGTTTTAGATCTGTCTCTTCACTTCCAGTGGTAAAGCACAGCTACGGAAGAGCCAATGAGGATAAGTGTATTCTACTCAGGAGGGGAACATTAATTTAAACCCAATCATAAAAATCTTATATAAACTTTAACATGTTAATATCATTTCAAAATGAATTTCCCATGTTTTAAAATCAGCAGCTTTAATTAACCACTAGCTGTCCGGGGGAGTTTTTTTATTTTTTACATATTAAAATCTGCATTTTTTTTTGTAGAAAATCACTTAGAACCCCCAAACTTTTTCTAAAAGCAGAGGCTCTGGAGAATAAAATGGTGGCCGTTGCAATTATTTATGTCACACGATATTTGTATGGAAAAGAAGAAAGGTAACAGCGCTCTCTGCAGGGACAACTCAATCCATACACCAGGTCCACTCACAGGTGCCGAGGCTCAATGTGTCCCAACACACTCCAATGCAACAGTAGTAAGAAGAGCCGGCAACACGATAATCCTTGAAGTGTCGTTTATTGGTACATCAGAGTGACAATAAAACAATGACGCATTTCGGCAATAGCCTTAGTAGCCTACGACTAAGGGTATTGCCGAAACGCGTCAGCCTTATTGTTTTATTGTCACTCTGATGTACCAATAAATGACACTTTAAGGATTACAGTGTTGCCGGCTCTTCTTACTACATGATATTTGTGCATATGTTTCTAAAATGCAAAAATACACATAAATTAATTTTGGTGCACACAAACTCAATATAATACCACATTTTTTGGTAAAATATAAAAGATGTTTTTGCATCGAGTAAATAGGTACCAAGCATGTTGAGATTTAGAATTGCGCACGACTATGGAATGGTGACAAACTACAGTACCTGAAACTGTCCATAGGTGACACTTTTAAAAATCCTTTAGAAATTATCAGTTTATAAATAATTGCGAATTAGGGCCCTAGAATTATTACTCTCTCTCCAAAATTTCAAGGCAATACCTCACATTTGGGGTAAAATCACAGTTTACATATATATGCTGGACCTATGCTCAGGGGAATGGATGTTAGGTTTACATTTCACCATAAAATGAAAAGTCAGCAGCTGCAAATACTGTAGTAGCTGCTGACTTTTAATATTAGGACACTTACCTGTCCAGCCAGTTCCTTATTGCGCATGCGCCAAGCACACTGCACTTTCTAAATGGCCCGGCGGCGGTGGAAGGATAAGGGGGCCCAAACTTCCGGGGGACCTCGTCGTCAAAAACAGATACCCGCTCCCCCCCCCCAAAAGGTGCCAAAAGTGGCAGCGATGGGGTGAAGGAAGCAAAGAAGTGGAACTTCCCCTTTTGGCTGGAGCTACACTTTAACTTTGTTGCTATTACAAAGGATTACAAGTCCCCTTGTGATAGCTTTGGGCAGGTGACATGTACTCTTTGTAGAGATATCAGGGGTCCATTAGACCCTTGATGTCTCCCCTGCCCTTCAAAGCAGTTGATCAAACACTGGTTGTGTTGCAGCCGGAGAATGAAAGCTGTGAAATAAAAAATGACAACATCAGGAGGTCACAGAGGAAATCGGGAAACGGGTGTTGCTCCATCCCCCCTGCAAGAAGCTGTCCTGACTTCTACCAAACTCCCTGGAGAAATGGGAAAGCCCAGGAACCACCACGGACAAAGGCAGAAAGGAGGGGGGCTCCCGCCTCTGTAAATATGATCACTTTTACATAACATTTCATTTTGTAAAGTGCTGTGCAAACTGTTAATATATATATATATATATATATATATATATATATATATATATATATATATATAATCCTGTACAATAATAATAACAGGCAATCGCTGGCTGAAAAAATGGTGCAGCTGCAGCCATGATCCTGGTTTTAACTACTTGCTTTCAGGACATTTATATACATACCTCGGATGGCAAGTACTGCCTGGTGCCACAAAGCCCTTGTTCTGAAACATCTTGTTATAGAGTGACAACTCTCCCATATCTGTCTCCCAGATGCTCTCCGGCATTGCCACAAAGACTTTTTTTTTTTTGTTCCACAATCAAATCTTTATTAAAAGTAGAAAAGAATATAACATTTTACATGGTAATATATAACTTGTAAAGTTAATGTACACACGAGCGGAATTTCCGTTCGAAAAATCTTTGATGTTTTTTCCGACGGAATACCGCTCAAGCTTGGCTTGCCTACACACGGTCACACAACAGTTCTCTGAACTTTCGACCGTCAAGAACGCGGTGACATACAACTCTACGACTAGCCAAGAAAAGTTCAATGCTTCCGAGCATGCGTCGAATTGTTTCCTAGCATGCGTGATTTTTTGCACGTCCGAATTACATACAGACGATCGCATTTTCGGATAGGATCTTTTCCCGACCGAAAAATAGAGAATCTGCTCTTAATCTTTTGCTGGCTGGAATTCCGTCAGCAAAAGACCGATGGAGCATACACACGGTCGCATTTTCCGACAAAAAGCTCTCATCCGATCATGTGTACGCGGCAAAAGAGTTTAAATTTGCATACAGTATCAGCATAAATGAGCACAAGGTAGTTGTGGTTGTAAAGACTTTTAATGTAGATTACAAGAGGCTGCTTTTACATACATTATGCAGGGATGGTCCACTATTGTCACTATCAGGACATCTGCTCTGAAAAATGCCATACACCCATCACTGGAGTGTACGTAGACATGAAGTGGTTGTAATAAGGCTTTAGGAGATCTGCAGCACTGATATGGGGAAAAAAAGGTGAAGGCAAGTATTTTATCTAAAACAAAAATGGCAATTGTTTATGACCATTTAGGGTTTACATCCACTTTAAATAAATCTCTTGATTTGCTCTGCACTAGTTACTGAACTAACCATAACCTCAACTTATGAATCGTGCACAGACTGACATCTAGGCAGAAAAACCCTTAGCACAGTTTCAGATTTTTGTAACCCAAAGAACATTTTTCCAGGGATGAGTTTTCTTTTCCCTGAAATTTTGGCAAAAATCTGAATCCTAATTTCAGCGTATTCTATATTTGAGTGTGAAAGGATAAGTTGAAATTAAAGCTGAACTCTGGAGAAAGTAAAACAACTACCCATGCCTTTTTGTCCAGGGTACCATTAAAAAGAAATTTGACTTACCTTATCCCTTGGTTTTCTGGCAACCAGGGCTCTCCTCTTAGGTTGTATTCTCCAGGTTGTGGGTGGACCCTCGGTGTCCTCACTAACAATATAGGACTTCTGGTTCTGCATTGTGTGCGATGACATCAGAGTGCGACTGATGGACAGAGTGCCGAACAGAAGAGACTTTGGGGACCAGTGCTATGCAAAGGAAGAGTCTGTGGGAGGGATGGATATGGTAAGCAAATATGTTTCCTGGTGCCTCCATGGCAGCATACCTGTGATAGAGCTCCGCAGAGGCGGCTCTAGGCTTTGTGAGGCCTTAGGCAAAACTTAGACATGAGGCCCCATGTGAAAAATAATTCAAGCGATAAAAATTAACTGGGGTATGGGTAATGCAACCATTGGGGGTTCAGGAGTGGGGCTAACAATTTAGGTGTGCTGTAACCTGTAGTGTTCAGATCTTCAGATCTACAGCTCACGGAAACATTGGTGTGATCAGCGAGCTGTGATATAAAAACAATTAATTTAAGAAATAGCATTAAATAATAGAAACAAAGCTCAGTTCTGGGTTTAACTTGAGATAAGCAGTGTACAGGCGATAGCAGGGCAGAGCACAGAAGGTCAGGACGCAATACATGGGGGCAGGCATCAGGGCACATCATGGGCACAATAGGGCACATTACATGGGGAACAGCGGGGCACACAGCAGAACATGGGGCACATTATGGGGCAAACAGCAGAACATTGGGCACACGGCAGAACATGGCACATATCATGAGGCTCACAGCAGAACCTTGGGGCACACCATGGGGCAAGCAGCATAACATGGGGTACACAGAAGGGCTTATCACAAGGCACACAGAAGGGCATAGGGCACACAGCAGGGTATAGGACACACAGCGTGGTATAGGGCACACAGCAGGGTACAGGGATCGGCAGAACACACAGCAAGGTACAGTACATACAGCGGAGCACTGCAGGGTAGATGGTACAGCAGGGTACAGGGCACATCAGGGTACGGGGCACAGCAGGGCATAGTACGGTACATGGCACAGCAGGGTACGGGGCACGGCAGGGGAGGGCTGGCAGCCTTAGGCCTGGGGGGCAAGTCCAGTCAAGTGGCCCATTGAACCACCGAATCAGCCCACCATCCATCTACACCACATTCCCTGTACAGAGAGAGAGGGAGACTGCTCCACATTGCCCCAGAGAGAGAGAGACTGCTTGACATTGCCTGCAGAGAGAGAGAGACCGCTTTATACTGCCTGCACAGAGAGAGACCGCTTCACACTGCCTGCACAAAAAGAGACCGCTTCACGCTGCCTGCACAAAAAGAGACCGCTTCACGCTGCCTGCACAAAAAGAGACCGCTTCACGCTGCCTGCACAAAAAGAGACCGCTTCACGCTGCCTGCACAAAAATAGACCGCTTCACGCTGCCTGCACAAAAAGAGACCGCTTCACACTGCCTGCACAGAGAAGGAGAGACCGCTTCACACTGCCTGCACAGAGAAGGAGAGACCGCTTCACACTGCCTGCACAGAGAAGGAGAGACCGCTTCACACTGCCTGCACAGAGAAGGAGAGACCGCTTCACACTGCCTGCACAGAGAAGGAGAGACCGCTTCACACTGCCTGCACAGAGAAGGAGAGACCGCTTCACACTGCCTGCAGAGAGAAAGAGAGACCGCTTCACACTGCCTGCACAGAGAAGGAGAGACCGCTTCACACTGCCTGCACAGAGAAGGAGAGACCGCTTCACACTGCCTGCACAGAGAAGGAGAGACTGCTTCACACTGCCTGCAGAGAGAGAGAGACCGCTTCACACTGCCTGCACAGAGAAGGAGAGACCGCTTCACACTGCCTGCAGAGATAGAGAGACCGCTTCACACTGCCTGCAGAGAGAGAGAGACCGCTTCACACTGCCTGCAGAGAGAGAGAGAGAGAGACCGCTTCACACTGCCTGCACAGAGAGAGAGACCGCTTCACACTGCCTGCAGAGAGAGAGAGAGACCGCTTCACACTGCCTGCAGAGAGAGAGAGAGAGAGACCGCTTCACACTGCCTGCAGAGAGAGAGACCGCTTCACACTGCCTGCAGAGAGAGAGACCGCTTCACACTGCCTGCAGAGAGAGAGACCGCTTCACACTGCCTGCAGAGAGAGAGAGAGACCGCTTCACACTGCCTGCAGAGAGAGAGAGACCGCTTCACACTGCCTGCAGAGAGAGAGAGACCGCTTCACACTGCCTGCAGAGAGAGAGAGACCGCTACACACTGCCTGCAGAGAGAGAGAGACCGCTTCTCACTGCCTGCAGAGAGAGAGACCGCTTCACACTGCCTGCAGAGAGAGAGAGAGAGACCGCTTCACACTGCCTGCAGAGAGAGAGACCGCTTCACACTGCCTGCAGAGAGAGAGACCGCTTCACACTGCCTGCAGAGAGAGAGACCGCTTCACACTGCCTGCAGAGAGAGAGACCGCTTCACACTGCCTGCAGAGAGAGAGACCGCTTCACACTGCCTGCAGAGAGAGAGACCGCTTCACACTGCCTGCAGAGAGAGAGACCGCTTCTCACTGCCTGCAGAGAGAGACCGCTTCTCACTGCCCACGCAGAGAGAGAGAGAGACCGCTTCACACTGCCCACGCAGAGAGAGAGACCGCTTCACACTGCCCACGCAGAGAGAGAGAGACCGCTTCACACTGCCCACAGAGAGAGAGAGACCGCTTCACACTGCCCACACAGAGAGAGAGACCGCTTCACACTGCCCGCACAGAGAGAGAGACCGCTTCACACTGCCCGCACAGAGAGAGAGACCGCTTCACACTGCCCGCACAGAGAGAGAGAGACCGCTTCACACTGCCCGCAGAGAGAGAGAGACCGCTTCACACTTCCCGCACAGAGAGAGAGACCGCTTCACACTTCCCGCACAGAGAGAGAGAGAGACCGCTTCACACTGCCCGCACAGAGAGAGAGAGAGAACGCTTCACACTGCCAGCACAGAGAGAGAGAGAGACCGCTTCACACTGCCTGCACAGAGAGAGAGAGAGAGACCGCGTCACACTGCCTGCACAGAGAGAGAGAGACCGCTTCACACTGCCTGCACAGAGAGAGAGAGACCGCTTCACACTGCCTGCACAGAGAGAGAGAGACCGCTTCATACTGCCTGCACAGAGAGAGAGAGAGAGACCACTTCAAACTGCCTGCACAGAAAGAGACCGCTTCACACTGCCTGCACAGAGAGAGAGACCGCTTCACACTGCCTGCACAGAGATAGAGAGAGACCGCTTCACACTGCCTGCACAGAGATAGAGAGAGACCGCTTCACACTGCCTGCACAGAGAGAGAGACCGCTTCACACTGCCTGAGAGAGAGAGAGAGAGAGAGAGACTAATTCACAGTGCCTGCACAGAGAGAGACTGCTACTAAAACGAGCAGCACTTTACCACTACCGCCCCAGTGTGAAAGTACCCTTAGGTATTAGAAGTGCGAACAAAAAGGTGAGAGCCCATCTAATGCCTACAGAGAGTAATGGAAATAAGGTGGAGTTCAAAGTGAACCACCGTGCCATTACCTGCAGGGACTGGCATTTCGGGGGTTAAAACAGGCAGGGATTAAATGTGATATCAACTCCTCACTGCCTGTCAAATGCCTCTGAAAAGTGACCTGAGCATGGATCACTTTTCAGAGGAGTGGCAGTGCCTGCTACAAGTGAATACAAGCCTTTGGGCTCACACTGATGTGCTGCAGTTTGGCTGCAGTGCGGGTGTACTGGCGGGTTTCACAGTCCCTCAGACTTCTTTTAGGTTACACATTTTTGCTGCATTTTCTGAAAGTGCACCAAAGATGCAGCATGCAGGACGTTTTGTACACTTTCAGAACATGCAGTAAATGTGCAACCTCTATGGGGCCAGGGGCAACATGCAGGGAGACTGCCAGTACATCAGCACTGCAGCCAAACTGCAGCATGCCAGTGTGAGCCCCACATCATACCAGCTAGGAGGGCAAGGTACTGCACAGACTGCTAGAAAAAAAAAACTCTTTGGCTGCAGAGAGGGGGAGGGAGGAGGAGCTCACTTACTTGGATGGGCCCAGACTCCCAGGAGACTCACTGTATTCCAGCCGACTGCTCAGAGAGCAGGTCCAGCCTCTGCCAGCCATTCATGTGGAGGAGGGAGGGGCTGCTCCCACAATGCAGTGAGAGCAGCCATCAGCATCTAGCTAGCCAATCGGCGGCCGGACTACAACTCCCACAATGCAGCATCCAGCAGCATCAAGCTAGCCAATCGGCGGCCGGCCAGACAGTACTACATCTCCCACAAGGCATTGCAGCATCCAGCTAGCCAATCGGCGGCCGGCCAGCCAGACAGTACTACATCTCCCACAAGGCATTGCAGCATCCAGCTAGCCAATCAGCGGCCGGCCAGACAGTACTACATCTCCCACAGGACAGTACTACATCTCCCACAAGGCATTGCAGCATCCAGCTAGCCAATCGGCGGCCGCCAAGGCCGACATCCATTAAAAAAAAAAAAAAAGAAAAAATGACAAACAGCCAGCGGCCGTTTTAAATAATGTAGGCACCGGCCTGGGGGGAAATTTCCACCCTGCCCCCCGGCCCAGCCGCTTCCTGCGCTACTCTGCATGTTGGCTGATACTCGATCTACCCGTCAGCTGTCTGTGATTGTTGGGTAGATCTCCGCGGACCTCCTGGTGACTTCACCACAGAACATCTGGGAAACCCAGTTAAGAAATACTGCATTAGGCAACCGTGAGGCCCCTGTGAGTGCGAGGCCTTAGGCGACCGCCTAATTATAGAGCCGCCTCTGGAGCTCCGTCTCTACTCCTTTCTTTCCTCATACCTCTTGACTGGTGAAGAGTAGCAGTATGTCCATACCTCTGCAGTCGGCAGCGTCCGCCGGGTTAAGCCTCTACCATGCGCAGTCCCTGTTCTTGGGCCGCTATTAGCGCTGATAAGACTGGGAACCCCTTCTGAGGATCTTTTGCAGAGTTTCCTCACAGGAACGCAATCTGCTGATTAATTCAAGAATGAACGAATGTTGGTGGAGACAGCAGGAGGATCAGCTTTCTTTCCGGTTCCTTGGGTCAGGTTAGATTTTGTTCCTTTTAAATAAGAGCAGCAGGGTTTACTGTAACGCCGAGCGCTCCGGGTGTCCCATCCACCCCGGAGCGCTCACGGCGTCCTCTGCCCTGCAGCGCCTCGGTCAGCTCCCCTGACCGCAGGCGCTGCCCTGTCTCCGGGATGCGATCCTCGGCCCGCCCGGGGATCGCATCCCGCTCCCCTCACCTTCCCCTGTCGGCTTCTTCCAGCCTGCGCGCGCCCCCGCTCCCCAGGCGCGCGCGTGACTCTGCTTGCTATTAAAGGGCCAGCGCACATCAATTAGTGCCTGGTCCAATTAACGTTCCCAGAGAACCCTTCTTAAACCCACTTCCCCTTCCTATCCTGGCCGGATCTTGTGTTGCCTATAGTGCCCAGTGAAAGCGTTTTTGTGTTTGCTCCTACTGTCTATCCAGATCTCTGCCGTTGCCCCTGACTACGAACCTTTGCCACCTGCCCTGACCTTTTGCTACGTTTGACCTCGCCTCTGCTTAATCCCTGTGTACCGCGCCTGTCTTAGCTGTCAGTGAGGTCGAGTTGCTATTGGAAGACACGACCTGGTTACTACCGCCGCTGCAAGTCCATCCCGCCTTGCGGCGGGCTCTGGTGAAAACCAGTAGCAACATTAGAACCGGTACTCCAATAGAACCCGTGCTATCGCCTCATTGGCATAGGGGATCCACCTCCTGTTCCCCGTCATACCCGAAACGTGACAGTAGATCCGGCCATGGATCCCGCTGAGGTCCCGCTGCCAAGCCTCTCGGATCTGACCACGGTGGTCGCTCAACAGGGACAGCAATTGGCGCAGTTGACTGCTATGCTACAGTAGCTTCAGCCATCTCCACCGCCAGCTCCGGCATCTCCTCCACCGCGAGTTGCTGCTGCTAGAGTCCGTCTGTCCCTTCCTGACAAAATCAATGGGGATCCCAAGCTGTGCCGAGGGTTCCTATCCCAGTGTTCCCTCCATCTGGAGATGTTGTCGGACCAGTTCCCCACAGAACGGTCAAAGGTGGCGTTCGTGGTTAGCCTACTATCTGATAAGGCCCTAGCCTGGGCTACACCACTTTGGGGACGTGGCGATCCTGCCACAGCTTCAATTCCAGCCTTCTTTTCTGAAGTCCGCAGTGTCTTCGAGGAGCCAGCCCGGGCCTCCTCTGCTGAGACGGCTCTCCTGAACCTCGTCCAAGGGAATTCTTCAGTGGGCGATTACGCCATTCAGTTCCGCACCCTGGCATCTGAACTCTCTTGGAACAATGAGGCCCTCTGCGCGACCTTCAAAAAAGGTCTATCCAGTCACGTCAAAGATGTGCTGGCCGCACGTGAGATTCCTGCTACCCTGTCTGAACTCATCCAGCTGGCCACCCGCATTCACATGCGTCATACCGAAAGGCGCCTAGAGCTACGCCAAGAAAAGGACTTTGTTCACGTCAGGCGGTTCCCTCGCCTGGCACCTCTCTTCCAGAATCTTCTGCAACCCGTTCCTGTACCTCCCGCTGAGGAGGCTATGCAAGTGGATAGGTCACGCCTGACCACACAAGAGAGGACTCGCCGCCGAGACCATAATCTGTGCCTGTATTGCGCCAGTCCTGACCATTTCTTAAAGGATTGCTCTATCCGCCCTCAGCGTCAGGGAAGCGCTCGCACCTAGCTAACGTGGGGGAGGCGTTGCTAGGTGTGGATTCTTCCTCTCCACGTCTGACTATTCCAGTGAGGGTTTCTTTACCCAAGAAGTCTCCTTTCTCCGCTGTGGCCTTTCTGGATTCTGGTTCTGCAGGAAATTTCATTGAAGCCTCACTCATCAACAAATTTAATATTCCAGTCATCCGTCTTGTCAAGCCATTTTTTATCAACTCTGTAAATGGTCAAAATTTGGACTGTATCGTGCGTTATCGCACCGAACTTCTCCTCATGAAGATTGGAGTTCTTAATCATGAGAAGATTGACTTTTTTTTTGTGTTACCCAACTGTACCTCTGAGATCCTTTTGGGCCTACCCTGGCTCCAGCTACATTCTCCTACCCTCGACTGGGCCTCGGGGGACATCAAAAGTTGGGGTCCTTCCTGCCACAAGCATTGCCTCAAAGCGGTGCCCACTAAACGAGTTTCCATCTCTACCTCTCTGCCTAGTCTCCCCAAGCCTTACCAGGACTTCGCGGATGTATTTTGCAAGAAACAAGCTGAGGTCTTGCCGCCACATAGACCCTTTGATTGCCCTATTGATCTTCTTCCTGGGACCACTCCGTCCCGTGGCAGGATCTACCCTCTCTCCATCCCGGAGACACAAGCGATGACAGATTACATCCAGGAGAACCTCGAGAGGTTTCATCCGCAAGTCTTCTTCCCCTGCTGGAGCAGGATTCTTCTTTGTTGCCAAAAAGGACGGGTCCTTACGTCCCTGCATTGACTATCGTAGTCTTAATAAGATCACTGTAAAGAATCGCTACCCACTGCCTCTTATCTCTGAACTTTTTGACCGTTTGCGCGGAGCTAGCATTTTCACCAAACTGGACCTCCGGGGCGCATATAATCTCATCCGCATCCGTAAAGGCGATGAATGGAAAACCGCCTTTAACACCCGTGACGGACACTTTGAATACCTTGTCATGCCCTTTGGTCTATGCAATGCTCCTGCGGTCTTCCAAGACTTTGTGAATGAGATTTTCAGAGATTTACTGTACTCCTGTGTTGTTGTCTATCTGGATGATATCCTGATTTTCTCCTCTAGCTTAGAGGAGCACCGTCTTCATGTCCGTCAAGTGCTCCAACGGCTCCGTGATAACCATCTGTACGCCAAACTAGAGAAATGTCTCTTTGAACGCTGCAGTCTCCCCTTCCTGGGTTACTTAGTCTCTGGACAAGGTCTCCAAATGGACCCTGAGAAACTTTCTGCCGTCCTGAACTGACCACGTCCTACCGGGCTACGGGCCATCCAGCGTTTCCTCGGATTCGCCAACTATTATCGCCAGTTCATTCCTCACTTCTCCACCATTGTCGCGCCTATTGTGGCACTAACCAAAAAAGATGCAAATCCGAGCTCCTGGCCCCCTCAAGCTGATGAGGCATTTAACCACCTCAAGTCCGCCTTTGCCTCTGCACCCGTGTTATCCAGGCCTGATCCTCTCAAACCATTTTTTCTGGAAGTCGATGCCTCCTCGGTGGGAGCTGGAGCCGTGCTTCTCCAGAAAGACTCCAAGGGCAAGAACATCACCTGTGGTTTCTTTTCTAAGACTTTCTCTCCCCCTGAAAAGAACTATTCCATCGGAGACCGTGAATTACTGGCCATTAAGCTAGCACTTGAGGAATGGAGACATCTCCTTGAGGGATCCGTTCACCTCATCACGATCTTCACGGATCACAAAAATCTTTCTTATCTCCAGTCCGCCCAGCGATTAAACCCACGCCAAGCTAGGTGGTCGTTGTTTTTTGCCCGCTTCTACTTCGAGATCCATTTCCGTCCTGCGGACAAGAATGTCAGGGCTGACGCCCTATCACGTTCCACCGATGCTTCTGAGGCCGAGTCTCCTGTACAACACATTGTACCTCCTGAGTGTCTGATCTCTTCTGCTCCTGCCTCCTTGCGGCAAGTCCCTCCTGGGAAAACCTTGGTCCCTCCACGTCTTCGTCTCCGGATCCTCAAATGGGGTCACTCCTCTCATCTGGCCGGTCATCCTGGAGTTAAGAAATCCTCCCAACTGATTTCCAGGTATTACTGGTGGCCCTCCTTAAAAAAGGATGTGACGGACTTCGTACAGGCCTGTACTATATGTGCTCGAGACAAGGCCCCTCACCAAAAGCCTGCTGGTCTTCTTCCCCCTCTGCCCATGCCTGAACGACCTTGGGTAAACATAGCTATGGACTTCATCACGGACCATCCTCCTTCCCACGGCCCCACTACCATATGGGTGGTCGTGGATCGTTTTTCCAAAATGGCACATTTTGTCCCGCTTCCAGGTCTCCCTTCTGCACCTATACTGGCAAAACATTTCTTCCTCCAGATTTTTCGTCTTCATGGACTTCCATCTCACATCGTCTCGGATAGAGGCGTTCAGTTTGTGTCTAAGTTCTGGAGAGCTCTCTGCAGTCAATTGAAAATCAAACTGGACTTCTCCTCTGCCTACCATCCACAGTCCAATGGACAAGTGGAGAGGGTCAACCAAACCCTTGGGGCCTACCTGCGACACTTTGTCTCTGCTCGTCAAGACGACTGGGCTGACCTCCTGCCCTGGGCCGAATTTTCTTACAACCTGAAAGAATCTGAGTCCTCCTCTAAATCACCCTTCTTTGTGGTTTACGGCCGTCATCCTCTTCCCCCCCTACCCATCCCCACTTCTTCCGGAGTCCCCGCTGTAGACGAAGTCACCCAAGAGCTGTCGTCCATCTGGAAAGAGACCCAAAAGTCGCTTGCCCTGGCCTCTTCGCGCATGAAGAAACATGCTGACAGTAAAAGAAGACCTCCTCCTGTATTCTCCCCTGGTGATAGGGTGTGGCTCTCCTCCAGGTACATCAGGTTCCGCATCCCCAGTTACAAGTTGGGTCCCCGCTATCTCGGTCCATTCAAGATCAAGGCTCGGATCAATTCCGTTTCCTATAAACTGCATCTTCCTCCTTCCCTCCGCATCCCCAACTCTTTCCATGTTTCCCTCCTCAAACCCTTTGTTCTTAATCACTTTTCCCCCAAGGTCCCCGCTCCTGCTCCGGTCACCGGCTCCTCCGACATCTTCTCCGTTAAAGAGATCCTCGCCTCTAGAACCGTCCGAGGTAAACGCTTCTATCTTGTTGATTGGGAGAATTGTGGTCCTGAGGAGAGGTCCTGGGAACCTGAGGGTAACATCATTGACAAGGATCTCGTCCTCAGGTTCTTGGGTTCCAGGAGGAGGGGGAGGCCCAAGAAGAGGGGGAGACCCAAGGGGGGGGTACTGTAACGCCGAGCGCTCCGGGTGTCCCATCCATCCCGGAGCGCTCACGGCGTCCTCTGCCCTGCAGCGCCTCGGTCAGCTCCCCTGACCGCAGGCGCTGCTCTGTCTCCGGGATGCGATCCACGGCCCGCCCGGGGATCGCATCCCGCTCCCCTCACCTTCCCCTGTCGGCTTCTTCCGGCGTGCGCGCGCCCCCGCTCCCCAGGCGCGCGCGACTCTGCTTGCTATTAAAGGGTCAGCGCACATCAATTAGTGCCTGGTCCAATTAACGTTCCCAAAGAACCCTTCTTAAACCCACTTCTTCTTCCTGTCCTGGCCGGATCTTGAGTTGCCTATAGTGCCCAGTGAAAGCGTTTCTGTGTTTGCTCCTTCTGTGTATCCAGATCTCTGCCGTTGCCCCTGACTACGAACCTTTGCCACCTGCCCTGACCTTTTGCTACGTTTGACCTCGCCTCTGCTTAATCCCTGTGTACCGCGCCTGTCTCAGCTGTCCAGTGAGGTCGAGTTGCTATTGGAAGACACGACCTGGTTGCTACCGCCGCTGCAAGTCCATCCCGCCTTGCGGCGGGCTCTGGTGAAAACCAGTAGCAACATTAGAACCGGTCCTCCAATACAACCCGTGCTATCGCCTCATTGCAGTGGCGTACCTAGGGTATGGCAGCCATGGCTAGTGCCATGGGCGCCATGGGGGGGGGGGGGCGGCAAAAAATCCGACCCGCACAAGAAATAAAATTTGACTCCCACCCGTCCTCTTGCGGCCGCCTCCCACACTAATCCAGTCCCTGGTGCCTGCTGGAGCGCAGCGCCAGAGCAAAATACATCCGGGAGTGAGCAGGGAAGCAACAGGTGCCCGGGCGCCCCCCATAACGGCCAATGAGTTGGTTCTGGCCAGAGTGAGCGCCCGGGTAACCTACGTAGCCATAGAGTAACTAGCGGAGGCGGAGCCTAAGGCTCCGCCTACCCTCCTCTGCGCAGCGGCTTTAGTGTCTGTCTCTTCTCTGGCGGTCTCCCGGGTCTGTGTGACGTGCTGACAGTGCGGTGACGTCACGTGGTCAGTGAAGAAGAACATGGAGGCTGGAGACCAGGAGAAGAAGAGTGAGACACCAGAGGGAGGAAAAACAATTGGAACCCCCCCCTCCAAGCAGCAGCAGGTACTGTAACTAGTCTTGTACAGCAGCACAGTCTTATCATCATCATGTGCACATCATGTGTACTGTGTAGAAAAGTAATCAAATATATGCTCAATTTGGATTAAATAAATATGCTTAGCTATAGCTATAATAAAGTGTAATAAAAGTGATTTGTGCAACAGCAGGTACTACTTGCACAAATCACTTTTATTATACTTTATTTATAATATCTATTGCTATGCATATTTATTTAATCCATATTGAGCATATATTTGATTGGCTACTTGCTTCTGCTTGGGCCTGACACACACACACACAATTGCACATGATGATGACTTAGACCTCTTTAACACTGAGCCGCCCCGGGCATCAGCGGTAAAGCGGCGCTATTTTTAGCGCCGCTTTACTGTCATTTTAGCAGCGCTATTCAGCCAAAAAGGGGTTAAATCCACCCACAAAATGCCGCTGCAGCAGCGTTTTGCTGGTGGTATGGCGGCGCTGCCCCATTGTTTTTAATGGGCAGGAGCGGTGGAGGAGCGGTGTATTCACCGCTCCTCCACCACTACAAAGTAGCTGCTGGCAGGACTTTTTGTGACACCCTGCCAGCGCAGCTCCCCAGTGTGAAAGCACTTGGGCTTTCACACTGGGTTTGCAGATGAGGCTTTTCTCAGGCGCTATGCTAGCGCTATTTTTAGCGCTGTAGCGCCTGAAAAAACGCCTCCAGTGTGAAAGGGGTCTTAAAGTCATCATGTGCGATTTTGCGTGTGTGCGTGTGATCCTACTCCCTCTCTACCTATGTACAGTGTCAGAGACGCTGGCGCAGCATTTATGGGTGCTGATGTTACTGCATTTATAGGTGCTGATGTTATGTTACTGCATTTATGGGTGCTGATGTTATTGCATTTATGGGTGCTGATGTTACCGCATTTATGGGTGCTGATGTTACCGCATTTATGGGTGCTGATGTTACCGCATTTATGGGTGCTGATGTTACCGCATTTATGGGTGCTGATGTTATGTTACCGCATTTATGGGTGCTGATGTTATGTTACCGCATTTATGGGTGCTGATGTTACCGCATTTATGGGTGCTGATGTTATGTTACCGTATTCATGGGTTCTGATATTATGTTACTGCATTTATGGGTGCTGATGTTATGTTACCGTATTCATGGGTTCTGATGTTATGTTACTGCATTTATGGGTGCTGATGTTATGTTACCGTATTCATGGGTGCTGATGTTATGTTACTGCATTTATGGGTGCTGATGTTATGTTACCGTATTTATGGGTGCTGATGTTACTGCATTTATGGGTGCTGATGGTACCGCATTTATGGGTGCTGATGTTATGTTACCGCATTTATGGGTGCTGATGTTATGTTACCGCATTTATGGGTGCTGATGTTACCGCATTTATGGGTGCTGATGTTACCGCATTTATGGGTGCTGATGTTACCGCATTTATGGGTGCTGATGTTATGTTACCGCATTTATGGGTGCTGATGTTACCGTATTTATGGGTGCTGATGTTACCGCATTTATGGGTGCTGATGTTACCGTATTTATGGGTGCTGACGTTACCGCATTTATGGGTGCTGATGTTACCGCATTTATGGGTGCTGATGTTATGTTACCGCATTTATGGGTGCTGATGTTACCGTATTTATGGGTGCTGATGTTACCGCATTTATGGGTGCTGATGTTACCGTATTTATGGGTGCTGACGTTACCGCATTTATGGGTGCTGATGTTACCGCATTTATGGGTGCTGATGTTACCGCATTTATGGGTGCTGATGTTACCGCATTTATGGGTGCTGATGTTACCGCATTTATGGGTGCTGATGTTACCGCATTTATGGGTGCTGATGTTATGTTACCGCATTTATGGGTGCTGATGTTACCGCATTTATGGGTGCTGATGTTACCGCATTTATGGGTGCTGATGTTACCGCATTTATGGGTGCTGATGTTACCGCATTTATGGGTGCTGATGTTACCGCATTTATGGGTGCTGATGTTACCGCATTTATGGGTGCTGATGTTACCGCATTTATGGGTGCTGATGTTACCGCATTTATGGGTGCTGATGTTACCGCATTTATGGGTGCTGATGTTACGCATTTATGGGTGCTGATGTTACCGCATTTATGGGTGCTGATGTTACCGCATTTATGGGTGCTGATGTTACCGCATTTATGGTGCTGATGTTACTGCATTTATGGGTGCTGATGTTACCGCATTTATGGGTGCTGATGTTACCGCATTTATGGGTGCTGATGTTACCGCATTTATGGGTGCTGATGTTACCGCATTTATGGGTGCTGATGTTACTGCATTTATGGGTGCGGATGTTACCGCATTTATGGGTGCTGATGTTACCGCATTTATGGTGCTGATGTTACTGCATTTATGGGTGCTGATGTTACCGCATTTATGGGTGCTGATGTTACGCAATTTATGGGTGCTGATGTTACGCATTTATGGGTGCTGATGTTACTGCATTTATGGGTGCTGATGTTACCGCATTTATGGGTGCTGATGTTACCGCATTTATGGGTGCTGATGTTACCGCATTTATGGGTGCTGATGTTACTGCATTTATGGGTGCTGATGTTACCGCATTTATGGGTGCTGATGTTACCGCATTTATGGGTGCTGATGTTACCGCATTTATGGGTGCTGATGTTACCGCATTTATGGGTGCTGATGTTACTGCATTTATGGGTGCGGATGTTACCGCATTTATGGGTGCTGATGTTACCGCATTTATGGTGCTGATGTTACTGCATTTATGGGTGCTGATGTTACCGTATTTATGGGTGCTGATGTTACCGCATTTATGCGTGCTGATGTTACTGCATTATTGGGTGGTGAGGCAGCATTTATGGGTGGAGTCTGGGGTGGAGCCAGGGGGGGTGAGACAAAATGAGGTTTCGCCTAGGGTGTCAAAAATCCTCTGTCCTTGTCGCACTGCGTCCCTCTCTGTCCTCATCACACTGCGTCCCTCTTTGTCTGTCCCCAGTGTCTCTCAATTCTGTGTTAGTGTGTGTCATTGTTTTTGTATGAGTTACTGTGTGCACCAATGTATTTTAATGAGTGTGAGTGTGCCAGTGGGTTGTCATCATCAGTTATTTTTGTTTTAGTGTGTGCTTACGGGCCATTGTGTGTGTGCCAGTCAGCATGTGTATTTAAGTGTATGGGTCATTGTCAGTGAAAGTGTATGTCTTTGAGTATATTAATTATATATGTATGTATGTGTGTGTGTGTGTGTGTGTGTGTGTGTGTGTGTATGTGTGTGTTCGTCTTTAAAATTACTAAAGAAAAAATTGGAGAGCCCGGCGACAAAATTGGAGAGCACCAGGCCTGACAGCCCACTTCTATCAATCTTCAGGTGTATCGCAAAACCATGAAACCTTTCTTGATGAAAAAGAAGGAAAGTGGAGCTGAAGGACGGAAGAGGCGAAAGTTGGAGGCGGAGGAAGCCAAAAAGTCAAGCAAGTTCTTCATGACCTTCTTTGAAAAGCCTGGAACAAGTTGTTCAACACCTTCCATGGAGTCCCCTGCACCTGCTACAGGTTTATTAGAATCTGAAGCTGGATCAAGCACAAATGCATCACAAGCCGAGGAGGAAGTCAAGTCAGATAAATCTGAGTATGAAGACATCAGAAGTGAGGAGGCCAGAGAGAACTTGACAGGAATGGAAGACGATGGTGGCGGCGATGCTGTGTTTATTGATGAGACTGAACCTGACGATATGGATGGTGTTGAAGAGCCTCAAACTGTCTTACCAGAAGTTATTAAACAGCATGACATTGGACTTCTGAAGTTCGACAAGGAATCTGGAAAAGCAATTCTGTCTGACGCATTGAGAACAAACATAATAAAGCTGGGTTCAAAGTATTTCCAGAACAGTGAGGGGCCTTTCCTACCAACAAATAACCGTTCAATGAACAAAACTTGGTTCAAGAGGAAATTGGGAAATGGTCGTGGTGAGGAAGTGTCTCGCTCTTGGCTGGTCTATTCCCCTTTTAAAAAGTCTGCATTTTGTATCTGTTGTCTTCTCTATTCTCGGTCAGACCATCAATCCTCATTGGAGCAGGAAAGTGGATTCCTCCAATGGAAAGCACCTGAAAGGATTAGTGTTCATGAAAATGCTAAGAATCATCGTGAGTGCTTTACACAGTGGAAAGAAATGGAAAGAAACTTAGCTGAAAACAGAGGAGTTATTGACGTGGAACTTCAGTCACAGATTGAGAAGGAAAAGCAGAAGTGGCGTGATATCTTGAGGAGAATCCTTCATTGCATAAAATTCCTTGCGACTCAGAACCTGGCTTTGCGAGGACATAGGGAGTCACTTCAGCTGGATGATGACTCCAATGTGGGAAATTTCCTTGGCTTACTGAAACTACTGGCCATCTTTGACCCTGTCATGAAAGAACACCTCAGTCATGTGGAAAGTCATCCTGGATCCACATCTTATCTTTCACCAGGTGTTCAGAATGAATTCATTCACATGATGGCATCTACTGTTCGCCAGAGTTTACTGAGAAGCATTCGTAAGGCCAAGTACTATGGTCTCATGTTTGACTCAACTCCTGATCAGGCACATCGTGAGCAGATGTCAGAAGTAGTGAGGTACATAGAAGTGGATTTTGAGAGGAAAACTGTCCGTGTTAGAGAGTCCTTTCTTGGATTCATACAGGTAAGCCAGAAGGATGCTGAGAGCTTGGTTGAAGACATCTTGAAACAGCTAGAGAAGGACGGAATGGAGCTACAAGATTGTCGGTCACAGTGCTATGACAACGCTGCTGTGATGGCTGGACACAAAAGTGGTGTTCATCAAAGAATAAGTGAGAAAAACAACCTGGCAGTGTTTGTGAATTGCAACAATCACTCTCTCAACTTGGTGGGTGTACATGCAGCCAAGCAGGATACAATGATGGTCACGTTTTTTGGCACCATCGAAGCTCTGTATGTGTTCTTCTCTCGCTCAACACAGCGCTGGGAAAAACTCAAAAACGCTGTGCCTGTGGTTCTTAAGTCAGAGTCCGAAACAAGGTGGAGTGCAAGGACAGAAGCAGTGAAGCCCATCAACAACTACTTTGAGGAGATAGTTCAAGTTCTCCAGGATATGACAGACAATGAAAATGAGACCAGTGAGACAAGAAGTGATGCAAGACAGCTGTATAACCGCATGTTGAGTTACGATTTTCTGACTTTGCTGGGATTTTGGAACAAAGTGCTCATTTGCATTGACCGTGTTCAAAAGAGGCTACAGGATCCTAGCATGAACTTCCATGATGCTGCCCTGGATTTGAAAGCCCTCCGAGATCATTTTGATGATGACAGAGAAGTGTAAGTCAGTGAGTCACTCGAAGAAGGATTCAGTCTCTGGTAAGACTGGAATATTGAAATTGAAAGACGTCAGCGACGAAAGAAACGAATGCCTGGTGAGAACTCAAGAGATGCTGGGTTATCAGCCAAGGAGGAGATGGAAAGAGTCATGAAGGGTACACTCGATCGTCTTCACAGAGAAATGGATGAAAGGTTCACCCGTTTGCATGACACTGACGCTAAGTTTGGGTTCCTTCTCGATGTCGAGGGACTGTGTTACCGCGCCTACAATAACGACCTAAAAAATAAGTGTGAACATTTGGGCGAATTCTACAGCTCTGATGTTGATGGACAGCAGCTATATGAAGAAATTTTGGATTGCAGAATGTTGCTATTAAGTCGGGCCAACATGAAAATATCAAGACCTAAAGAGCTTCTCGAATTTATTGTTCAGTATGGAGATGAGAGTGTCTTCCCCAATCTTCGCATTGCTATTCAGATAATGCTAACTATTGCAGTTTCGATCGCCAGCTGTGAGAGATCGTTTAGCAAATTAAAACTAATACTTTCGTATTTGAGAGCCTCCATGGGTCAAGAAAGACTCTGTGATCTTGCTCTGCTCAGTGTAGAAAGAGAAGAAACTGAAAAAACTGACTTTGAGCACATCATAGACCAGTTTGCATCAGTGAAAGCGAGGAAGGTGCAATTGTAATTTTTATGTACTGCCAATCCATAATTTGTTAATTGGAAGATTAAAGAGTTTTGTTAGCCGTTTTTTTTTTGTTAAGTTTATCTGAAAGATGGGTTTCAAATGTTTTGACAGGGCGCAGTTTCAGTTCTTGCCATAGGCACCATTTTCACTAGATACGCCTCTGCCTCATTGGCATAGGGGATCCACCTCCTGTTCCCCGTCATACCCGGAACGTGACAGTTCCCACCCTCTCTCCCTATAAAAGTTGGTGCCTTTGTAAGTTCAGGGCTGCGCCTCATAACCAGTGTGTGCCCTGCAGCTGAAAAGTGTTTCAACAAACAGGTATGTCTCACCTTTAAATTTTCCTGCCATTATGAACTTTTTTTTTTTAGGTTTTTCTTTGGGGTTCTACTTTTTTTCTCTTTTCCATATTTGCTCAGCTGATCCTCCTGCCCATAATTCACCATGAGCCATTCGTCTCATAGCCAAGATCCTCTTGTATCCAATAGGTATGTGGACCACCTGTACGTGAGTATTTAAAAAAAAAAAAAAAGAGTGCGCCACTGATAAACAAACTTTGTTTCAGCCCTGTTCCTTCAAAGCGGTCCAGAAAATCTTTAAGGCGACATGACAATGACGATAGTCCTGAGCGGAGACTGCGCTCTTCTCATCATAAATCTTCCAGAAGATCAGGATCTTATAGACGTTGTGATTCGCCTTCGCCTCCACTGCGGGAGTCAAGGAAAAAATGCTGGGCCTGTGTCGCGGTTCCACTCCCTGATGAGTTTGTCTGCAGAGACTGTCTCGGGGATTACGCACCTAACCGGGAATTAGAAGGCCAACAGGTGGTTGACCTGCTTAAGCAAACCATGAGATTGACGGCCATGACGGCCATGATTCCGGCTCACCTGGTTTCACAAGCTGCACAAGTGTTGGATGTAGACCCCGACATACCGGGTCCATCAGCTGTTAGATTCCTCTTTTGCCTCCGTCAGGGAAGACAGCCGATCTAGCATCAAAGCAGAATTGGTGCAAGATGGAAAATCTTTGTTTGGCAAGAAACTCGACAAAGCAATCTCCAGAGTAACAGGGGGCAAATCTGGCTTACTTTCTCAGGACAGGAAGGTCCGGAGAACAAAGGCCTATTTATCACGATTCCGGCAATCAAATTCTAGAGACTTGAGGCAGTCTCTCCCCTTTAGGGACAACAAGAAATCGTGGAGAGGCACCCAGACTTCTTTTTTGGGAGCCAGAAAGAACAAGTCCCTCACTGCTCCCCAGGAGGGGACAACGTCTTTTTGATGTCAGAGGGGCAGAGACACCCCCAGTGGGAAGCCGGTTAAAAAACGTTTTCCCCGGCTGGGCCTCCAAGTGTCAAGACCCATGGGTCCTGTCAACGATCCGGTACGGTCACTTCTGGACTTTCTCTCAGCAGCCTCCTCACACGTCCTTCAAAGAAACACATTTACCAGACTCCCCACAGAAAGCACTGGCCTTAAACCAATTTTTGATGTCCCTGCAGCTTCAAGGGGCAGCAATACCTGTCCCCCCATCGGAGCGATTTACAGGTTTTTATTCCACCCTTTTCCTGGTGCAGAAAAAAAAAAAACAGGCGACTGGAGACCTGTAATAGATCTGAAAAAGCTAAATCAATACATCCATCTCGAAAGCTTCAAGATAGAGTCGCTCCAAACGATCATCCAAAACATACAACCAGGAGATTGGTTAATCTCGATAGACCTGCAGGATGCTTACCTCCACATCCCTATTCTACCATCCTTCCAAAAATACTTAAGGTTCGCAGTGAGTCATGTCCACCTGCAATTTCAAGCTCTGCCCTTCGGGCTGTGCACCTTCCCTCGGGTGTTCACAAAAGTGTTGATATCCGTCTTGGCCCCTCTGAGAGAGAGGGGATTAAGAATTTATCACTACCTGGATGATACCCTCTTGCTGTCAAACAACCTGAGCCAGCTTATAGTCCACAGGGAGATTCTTCTTCAGTCGTTGTCGGAGTTCGGGTGTTCCAACACAACAGATGGTTTACTTAGGAGCAATGTTCGATACGCTCCTAGGCACAGTCTCTTTACCCCAGATGAAGATGGAGGGCATCATTCAGAAGGTATCCAAGATCATACAGAGATCCCATCTATCAGCCTCGCAGTGTCTGAGCCTTATTGGCACGATGTCCTCGTGCATACCTCTAGTCCCATGGTCTCACTGGCATCTGAGACACTTCCAAACGGGATTCTTAATACAATGGAGATGGCAAAATCTGTCTCAGACAATCCGTTTAACAACGCTAATGAGCAGGAGTCTATACTGGTGGACGAATCCAGAGAATCTCTCCCGGTTCCATCATTTGGGTTCCCACTCATGGACCACAATTACGTCAGATGCAAGTGGCCAGGGGTGGGGTGCCCATTGCACAGAATTCCGGATTCAGGGAAGATGGTCCTTTCCCTCCAGAGGGATAGTGTCCAACGTCCTAGAAATGAGGGCAGCATTTCTAGCCTTAACCTCTTTTGCATCTCAGGTCAAGGGACAGAGAGTACTTCTATGTTTGGACAACAAGGGGACGGTCTCGTACCTTCAGAAACAAGGGGGCACCCACAGCAAGACACTTCTGAGGGAAGTGGAACCTGTAATGCTCTGGGCAGAGAGGAACCTGGTAGACCTCAGGGCAATGTATCTCCCAGGCAAGATGAACACGGATGTCTTATCGAGGAGGTTTGGGGACAACAACGAGTGGTCTCTACATCCCCATGTGTTCAACCAAATCTCCAATCTATGGCAGACCCCACAGGTGGATCTTTTTGTTACGCAGGAGAATTGCAAAATCAGGAGATTCTTCTCTCGCCTTCCACATCCACAGGCGGAAGGAGTAGATGCGCTATCTTGTCCTTGGACCTTCAAGACAGCTTACGCCTTTCCTCCCTGCCCACTCATTTCAAGGTTTCTCCTCAGACTCCTGAACGAACCAGTCCAAGTGCTAGCAGTGCTACCCTATTGGCCAAAGAGACCGTGGTTTCCACTAGCCATGCACCTCAGTGTGGATCCTCCGATCCAGGGCAGGCTGGCCCATCCAGACCCACAGAAGCTGGATCTTCGTGTATGGAAGTTGAAAGGAGGAGGTTTGAATCCTTAGGCTGTTCCCAAGAGGTCATATCCACCTTGTTGAAAGCTAGAAAGCCTACAACCAACACAATCTATGCAAGAATTTGGGACAAGTTATTATCCTATGCCACAGGGAAAGGATTTGATCCTATCTCTCCTTCCACTGCTGATGTTCTAAGTTTTCTGCAAACTGGTCTCGATTTGGGGCTCAGCCGCAGTTCCCTCAAGGTACAAGTGTCCGCAATTTATGCAGCAACCAACACCAAGTGGGCAGAAGACCCTCTAGTGGTTACGTTCCTCAGGGGAGTATTGAAGATGCGTCCTCCATCCAGACGTTCCTTCCCAAAGAGGGATCTTCCTTTAGTATTGGAAGTTCTACCTACTCATCAGTTTGTGCCGGTTGAAGAAGTCTCAATTTGGAATTTAACTTTAAAAACAAATTTTCTGTTGGCCATCACATCTGGCAGGAGGATTTCGGAACTCCACTCCCTGGTCATCGGGGATGAACATATATCATTTTTACCAGATAGGGTAGAACTTCTCCCTCTCAGAGGGTTTACGCCTAAGGTCACCTCAGAACCATGGCCATTACCAGTTTTCATGGACTCAGAATCAAACTCCTGTCACGAGTTGGACATATCAAAAGTCCTCAGGGCCTACTTGGGAGCCACAGCAAGTTTCAGGAATTCTGAAAGATTACTCATCATCCCATGGGGCAAAAATAGAGGAAAAGAAGCTTCTACCAGAACCTTGGCATCCTGGGTTGTCAAGCTAATTCAGAAAGCATACAGGGTGAAGAACTTGGAACCTCCGGCTCAGGTGAATGCTCATTCAACAAGAGCGGTATCAGATTCTTGGGCAGCGAGGGCTAATGTTTCTTTGGAAATAGTATGCAGGGCCGCCACTTGGTCTTCGCGACACACGTTCCTTAAACATTATGGTGTTGATCCCGGAGCTCTTGCGACCGTAGAGTTCGGGAGAAGAGCACTTCGTGCTGCTATGTCTGTATCTGATTAAAAGATTTTTTCGTTAAAGCATTAAACCCACCCGTGTGAGCTAGTTATTTATCACAGGTATGCTGCCATGGAGGCACCAGAAAAACTGAAAACTGTATCATACTTACTGTAATTTTCCTTTCCTGGGGCAAATCCATGGCAGCATACGCTTTCACCCTTGGTATTCTATATTACAAAGAATGTTGGGGAGGGACATTGCCCTTTAATTTATGCTATTCACTAGTCCTGAAGGCGGAGTAGAGGCGGAGCTCTATCACAGGTATGCTGCCATGGCTTGGCACCAGGAAAGGAAAATGACGGTAAGTATGATACAATTTTCCAATTTTTTAATAGTACCCTAGACCAGAGACACCAAAACGGATCAAAGCAGTTCTGATTGGCAGCACCGGCAAGTGACTGCTGTGACAATCACAACTGCTCTGTTTTATCCCAGTGTCCCTAGGGAAAGAAGAGGAAGAACAGCGCAGTTTTCAAACCCCAATACCCTTGCACTGGGCTGCATGTAGGGTGAAACTCTATCACCCACGGATGTAAGTGCATTGGGGACCACCTTTTTATTTTTTCTGAAGAGGTGAACTAACAATTTAAAGTGATTGTAAAAGCCAATTTGGTTTTTATTTTAAAAAAATAAAAAAACATGTTATACTTACCTGCTCTGTGTAATGGTTTTGCACAGAGCAGCATCGATCCTATTCTTCATGGGTCCCCTGCCAGCGCTCCTGGCTCCTCCTCTTCTGTGGGCTTGATCCTGAGCCACACTGCCTGCTTCTATAGGCACAGACAGCGATGCTCGGCCCTGCCCCCCTCTCTCTCTCGTCACAAGATTTGATTGACAGCAGCAGGAGCCAATGGCTCCCACTGTTGCCTCTCTGCCCTGTGAGGAGGGAGAGAGCGGAGAGAGCACAATGTTGCATTGAGATCAGGCTCAGGTAAGTATAAGGGAGGACGCTGCAAAGAGAAAGTTGTTTTTTTACCTTTACAACCACTTTTAGGTGCTTTTTGTTTATTTGAAATAAACCAAATGCATTCTTCAGGTAAGAAAAAAAAAAATTGGCCATTTTTTGTAATACATTTTGCCTAAGCAGTTCAATGGGAGAAATTTGCAGCCAATGAAATTGGTAACTTTGCAATGTTTTTAATTTTTCCAAAATCACTCCTTTCATCCCCAATGGTCTGTGTTCTATAGATTTTTCCCATCCACCCATGATCATGGGGGAAGAGGTATATGTTTTCAGATACATACATTCACCTGTGGTGATCTGATGTAAGTTAGTACAGGTATAAAAATTCAAGGGCCCATTCAAACTGACTGGTAAAACTCAGGATTTTAGGGCGGTTTTATACTGCCACCCTATGGTGTGGCCGCAGCATGAGTGCAGCGCAGTGTACTTTTGGTTTTCTCTCTGCTTATACACAGTTTCCTATAGACTTTTATTAGATGGTGCATTTTCAGAAAATGCCCTAAAGATGCAGCATGATCTAATAGAAGTCTATGGGAAACCGAAGGTAACCTGAATGAAACTTCTATGAGATTGTGTGCTTCTGTTTTCAGAAAACACACCAAAAACAAAAAGAAGTCTATTGGAAACTGCAAATAACCAGCACGAAAACCACAGGTACACTGTTCCTCACCCTCATTGCGGCCAAACTACAGCGAACACACCACTTAAAACAAACTTCAGAGCACCAAGTACCGTATATACTCGAGTATAAGCCGAGTTTTTCAGCACATTTTTTTGTGCTGAAAGTGCCCCCCTCGGCTTATACTCGATTCAAGCACTTTTCTGCAGCAAAAAAAAAAAAATTTCCGACCCGACTTTGGGGCCCCGTATCTCGGGGCCACTTGGGTTTAGGATTCCTAGCACTATAACATATCCAAATATGGGGTTCCTAGCACTAAGTGGCCCCGAGTGGCCCCAAAGTCGGTTCGGAAAATGTCATTGCGGCCAAACTACAGCGTGGCAGGACAAAACCAACCCAGTGGAATTAGCACTACAACATATCTAAAGATGGGCTTCCTAGCACTAAGTGACCCTGAGATACAGTGCCCCAAATCGGTCAACTGTGTCCATCTGCATGGGCACAGTGAGGCTGCAAATGGGCATCGTTGACCCTCTTTTCCACTTACAGTAGCTGTACTAACTTACATCAGAGCACCAAGTACCTCAGTGTAAAACCTCCCTTACTATGCAGGTAGCTGTCAGTGTGATGTGAATCGCACTGTGTACGTTTTTCTTTTTTTTCATCTGCCAACTTTATTGAAATGCCAAAACGATGCTTCATTTATTTCTATGACCAGCAGCTGCAGTGTGTAGAACCCAACGGCCTTTAGGGAAGCTCCAGTCCCTGGTGGAAAAATGCATATAGTCAGTGGCGGCTGGTACTCCAGCCAGGGGGGAGGGGGCGGCAAACAACTCACCCGACCCCCCGTGGTTGGCAGAGCTCCTAACTGTCCCTGATTTCGAGCAATGTCCCTCTGTCCCGAATTCCTCCTCATTTGTCCCTCATTTTGGTCTGATCTATATAGATGTATAGAAAATGCACTTTTTATCTATCAAAAAGTGTTTTCCACGCTAAACCTTTCATCTGATTTCTAAATTGTTGTATTTGTAAATTCCTAAAGCCAATATAAAGAGGCCGGTTGCGGGTATGCTATAAAACTATCCCCTATCTTGTAACTTCTGCGCAAACCAATCAATAATCGCTGTATTGCGATTTTTTTTTTTGCCAAAAATATGTAGAAGAATACGTATCGACCTAAACTGAGGAAAAAAATAAACGTTTTTTATTTATTATATTTTTGGGGGATATTTATTATAGCAAAAAATAAAAAACAGCAGGGGCGATCAAATACCACCAAAAGAAAGCTCTATTTGTGGGAAAAAAAGGACGTCCATTTTGTTTGGGAGCCACGTCGCACGACCGCGCAATTGTAAAGCGACGCAGTGCCGAATCGCAAAAAGGGACCTGGTCCTTTGGCTGCAAATTGGTCCGGTCTGAAAGTGGTTAAGGGGGCATGGCAAGGGGTGTATCCTATGCTTGCATACTTTTGCTGTTAGGTGTCCCTCATTCCATGTCAAAAAGTTGGAAGGTATGGCGGCTGGTACTCATGCGGTTGGGGTCGCAATCGGCACCGATGCAGAGCACTGAAAGATCGTTTTGGGCGGCCATCTCCCGAGTCCCGGGTCTTCCTGTACACACCCCCCCCCCCCTCCCCGCCCGGCCAATATGATCGCCTCTCCTCTCGAGCAATTGCACTCCTCCCACTGCCTGATTGGCTGGGAAGAGAAGCAGGAAGACAATAGCCAATATTAATTCACTATTGTCACACAACTGACAAGCCCACCCTTTTTTGAAGCCAATTAGAGCCTCTGGCTCTAATCACGTGATTAAAAAAACAAAAAACATTGGAATCTATGCGTCTGGTGCCCTGCATGTAGATTAGGGGCTGGGCGCATGGATTAGGGGGGTTGGCGCCCCTGCGCTCCAAACAGAGAGGCCGCCACTGCATATAGCATCCATTTTTCTGCACCGCACTGCTCGGTACTCAGGGCTTCCATTGCAGTGTGAACAGGCAACACAGAATACATTTTTTTATGTGCCCTTGTGGTGACTGCCATTGATCAACACCTGTGTGAACAAGCACTCAAAAAGAGACTTACTGACAGTCTACACACACTAGGTGATGTTTTCAATTTTGCATTTCATATCCTGTAAGGGACTTAACCTACTTGGTCCAACCTTGTTCAATCAATTGGCCCATTCACTAGCCCCCCCCCCCCCCCCATCCCTGCCCCCTTGTTGACATAATCTGCATTTTCTGAGTGACCTTGAATCTGAGCCTGCATATTGCCGGCTTGCCAGTGTCACCTTTTAGAAGGTTTCATGACACTAAAGTAGGTTCCAAGAAGCTGTCGATCAGAAGCATGTGAAAAGCCTGCTGAATATGGGTGCAATAGAATACAATAAGCATGGGTGCATTTACGGTGTACTGTATGCTTGAGCAAAATGAAAGAAAATCAGTACATCTCTACAGACTATTCCACCATGTTTTTCTCTTTAACCACTTCAGCTGCGGAAGATTTACCATCCTTCATGACCAGACCATTTTTTGCGATATGGCACTGCGTTACTTTAACTGACAATTGCACAGTCGTGCGATGCTGTACACAAATAAAATTGATGTCCCTTTATCCCACAAATAGAGCTTTCTTTTGGTGGTATTCGATCACCTCTGCGTTTTTTATTTTTTGCGATATGAACAAAAAAGACCGACAATTTTGAAAAAAAAAAAAACTTTTACTTTTTACTTTCTGCTCTAAAACACTTCCAATAAAACATTTAAAAAAATCGAATTTCTTTGTCAATTTAGACCAATAAATAGTAGGACTGCGGTATTTCGGCGGACAAATCGGACAACTAACACTTTTCTGGGAACCAGTGACACTAATACAGATCAGTGCTAAAAATATGCACTGTCACTGTACTAATGACACTGATCGGGAAGGGGTTAACATCAGGGGCAATCAAAGGTTACCTGTGTGCCTAGCCTGTGTTCAGTGTAGTGGGCTTTTTACTAAGGTGCTTTTACTAGGGGAAGGCTTTACAGGAACACAGGATCTATGCCTTCTGTACTGACAGAATGGCAATCTGCCTGTGTACAGAAAGATCAGCCAGGTGCAGGCGGATATTGAGTCCGCTGTGCCTGGCAATCAGCTCCGGCTGTGTAGAATCACAGTGGGAGCGAGAAGCCTGTGGCATGCACTCGCACCCGATACATGGAAGTGCAGGATCGCGTGTGTTATGGGAACGGTGTCCCACAACACATTGCGTTCCCCATTCACACATGATCCTGAGCAGCACCGTGGCCCTGTAGCAGTAAATGTGCTATGGGGCGATCGGCAAGTGGTTAAGAAAAAACTTTTTTTTTAGCTGCTGAATTTTTTTTAGCTGAAACACCGCTTTAAACGGGTTGTAAAGTCTCAAGGTTTTTCACCTTAATGCATTCTATACATCAAGGTGAAAAACCTTTTGTGCTGCAGCATCCCCCCCAGAGCCCCCCCCCCACCTTCTGTTAACTGAACCCATTCGTTCCAGCAATGAGCACGAGCCCAGCCACTGTCTCTGTCCTCATTTGATAGATTAAGAGCAGCAGGAGCCATTGGCTCCTGCTGCTGTCAATCAAATCCAGTGACACGAAAGCGCGGGGGGGGCGAGTCCTTCTGTCTGTGTCAATGGACGCAGCATCGGGACTCGTGAGTGTCCCCGCACGGGTGTCCCCATGGAAAGCGGCTCTCCGTGGAGGCACTCAATGAAGAGGAGTGTGAAAGGGGCCTTACTTGTAGTGATCTGATAAAATTACAGCAACGGCACTGTATAGTCAGTTCAAACAGGAAGTTAGTAGCCCACTGGATGTCTGGCAGTTCAAAGGGATTTTCTTTGCACTTCCAGCATTTTAAAGGGATCAAACGTGCATATTGCATTTACAGTATATTGCAGGGATGTACTAAAAAAAAAAAAAAGTGTTTTATTTTTATTTATTTATTTATTTTTTTATAATTTTTAATTTTTTTTTGCCCTGGCATGCACTTGAGTTTAGCAAAGCTGCTTCTTTTTCTGGTTATTTTTTGTATATTTTAGTACAATGCATAATGAATAATAAATAGCTAGTTAATAAAGGCTACAGCACAGTTTGCAGGTGTTAATGCAATAACATTAAAGTTCTTCTAATGGTTCAAAGCCTGTTATGTTGTGTTCCTCTTCACCCAGGATTCTTCTCACTTTGCATTTTGCCAGCGCATTTTAATGAGGGATTACATCACCGCAAAAATACTTGACCCAGTTTTGGAGTGCCTATCTCAGCACGCTGTATTCATTTTTCCTATTTCACTGTGAATCGCTGTGCTAGTGGGTACAGAGTAACATTGCCTATTAAAGATGGAGTTTAGTCTTTGTTTTTTGCGTTTTTTTTAAGGGGGGGGTTGAAAAAGCACTATATACAATAGTTATGTGTAACGGTGTGTATCCTATTACCTGCAGGCAGCTGCTTCTGGTGAAAATCCTCCCTGCTGGGCTATCTTCATAGCCGGATACTTTCCTGGGCGTCTGTCTTCTTCTGTAATAGTTACCAGTCGCTGCAACTGAGAAAAGTTGCTTCGCTCACACACCCCCTTTTGCCTATTTTGCCAATCACGGAACTTGTACTATTATAATCCCACAGTGCATTGCTTTCTGTGAATTACAGGCAGTTGCATGAGAGGATCTCCACCATCCATTCACAGAATGAATTGTGGGGAAATAATAGTTAGAGTCCTGTGAATGGTGGAGAGGGCAGAAGGGTTGTGCAAGTGTTGCAACTTTTCTCAGTAGCAATGGCTACTAGCCCATACAGTGCTGGAAGACAGCTGCTCAGGGCAGTATCTATTGGCTGTGAAGAAGACACTGCAGGGAGGATTTTTATCAGAAGCTGCGGCGTGCAGGTAGACGTTAACAATGTGTTTGCTGCTGTATGCCCCCTCCCCCCCAAAAAAAAATACTAAGCTTAATCCATAATTAATCTAGGCTTAATATAGTTGACGGAATTAGTGAAACTGTTCATCCCAGTGGAACTTACTCCTTCTTTAGTCTAAAAGCTTCATATACAATACGGTAAAGACTCCCATAGAGTGAAACAGAAAAACAGCTAAATACATAGTTCACCCCTACATGAGCTTCTTACAAAAGCATTGGCATGGTGTTCTCCCCCATTCTTCCTGTCCACCCTTCATGTCTATAACAGCCTTCATTCTACTGGGAGGGCTTTCAACAAGATTTTGCAGTGTCCGTGGGAGTTTGTTTTTTAACCACTTGCCTACCAGGCACCAACACCCCCCTCCCATCCAGACCAATTTTCAGCTTTCGGTGCTCTCACGCTTTGACTGACAATTACTCAGTCATGCAACACTGTACCCAAATGAATTTTTTGTCCTTTTTTTCCCACAAATAGAGCTTTCTTTTGGTGGTATTTGATCACCTCTGGGTTTTTTATTTTTTGCGCTATAATTGAAAAAAGACCGAAAATTTTGAAAAAAAAAAAAACGCATTTTTCTTTGTTTCTGTGATACAATTTAGGAAATTATTAATTTTTCTTCATAAATTTTGGCCACAATTTATACTGCCACATATCTTTGGTAAAAATAACCCAAATTAGTGGAAATTATTTGGTCTTTGTGAAAGTTACAGACTCTACAATCTGTGGTGCGAATTATACAAAATTGATCACATCTGATGTACTGGTGGCCTATCTCATTTCTTGTGACCCGAACAAGCCAGGAAAGTACAAATACCCCCCAAATGACCCCTTTTTTGAAAGTAGACATTCCAAGGTATTTAGTAAGAGGCATGGTGAGCTTTTTGATGTTGTCATTTTTTCCCACAATTCTTTGCAAAATGAATTATTTTTTTATTTTTTATTTTTTTTCTACAAAATTGTCATTGTAATAGGTTATTTCTCTCACATGGCATGTGTATACCACAAATGACACCCCAAAATAAATTCTGCTACTCCTCCTGATTATTACGATAACACATATGTGGGACTTTTCCACAGCCTGGCCACATAGAGAGGCCCAACATGCAGGGAGCGCCATCACGTGTTCTAGGAGCATAAATTACACATCTAAATTGTTGACTACCTATTACACTTTTGAAGGCCCTGGAGCACCAGGACAATGACACATGACACTGACGTGGCACTGATGACACGTGACACTGACGTGGCACTGATGACACGTGACACTGACGTGGCACTGATGACAGATGGTACTAATACGGGGCACTGATGACACGTGACACTGATGACAGATGGCACTAATATGTGGCACTGATGAGAGATGGCACTCATACATGGCACTGATATCACGTGGCACTAATATGTGGCACTGATGCGAGATGGCACTAATACGTGGCACTGATGACAGACGGCACTAATACGTGGCACTGATGACACATGACACTGATGACAGATGGCACTGATACGTGGCATTGATGACAGGTGACACTGATAACAGATGGCACGTGACACTGACAGGTGGCACTGATGACAGATGGCACTAATATGTGGCACTGATGACAGATGGCACTGACTACAGATGGCACTGGATGATGGCACTGGGGATGGCACTGGCAGATGGCAATGGGGATGGCACTGGGGATGGCACTGGCAGATGGCACTGGCAGATGGCACTGGGGATGGCACTGGCAGATGGCACTGGGGATGGCACTGGGATGGCACTGGCAGATGGCACTGGGGATGGCACTGGCAGATGGCACTGGCAGATGGCACTGGGGATGGCACTGGGAATGGCACTGGGGATGGCACTGGCAGATGGCACTGGGGATGGCACTGGCAGATGGCACTGGCAGATGGCACTGGGGATGTCATTGGGCACAGATGGCATTGGGGACAGATTGCAGTGGTGGCAGTGGGCACAGATGGCATTTTATTTATTTTTTTATTTTTTTAAAAAACTTACGGCGCTGCAGCCGTTCATCTCCCCCTCCTCACACGCTGTCTCTGTGTGAGGAGGAGGAGCGGCGCTGAGAGATGATCTCATATGTTTACATATGAGATCATCTCTCATTGGCCAGGGCGATCGCGCTGTAAACGGCCGCTGTTATTGGCCGTTTACAGCGATCTGTGATTGGCCGTGTCCGAGGGACACGGCCAACACAGAATTTCCCTGCTGCGCGCTCGTGAGCGCGCACAGGGAACGAGGAAAGGGGAGGCCGTCATATGACGGCCTCCCGGGATTTGGCATCCGCGCTGTGGCCGGCACTCGGCTACGGCCGGATGCGAAGTGGTTAAA